>JARHVA010005971.1:130000-422500 GCA_037957365.1 Torreya grandis
TTTCTATCCCATTTTCCATGAAAAAACTCATAGTCTTAGCTGTAAATAGGTTTTTTTAGCACAGGTTTAAGCCTATAACTAGTGTTAAATCAAGTACATGTATTTTAGGAAGGAATTTGGACTTATATATAGGTTCATACCAAGGATCCAAGGCCCCACACTTTGGGGATGATCCTATTATTTCATTGGATCGACTGATTGATCAAACAGGTGCAAGATCCAAGTGACAACAATAACTATTATGTCTCTAATCATATTATAAACACCTCCTCTTTATATATAGGAGAAGAGTTGTAGGTTATTAAGAGTTTATTTTAGATTAACATAAGTATGGAAGCATATTGAGTGAAGAAGCTTTTGTAATCTTTTGTACTTTCTTGTAGCAATCATTTTATTACTACAAACTTTCATCAATACAAGTAAAGTGATTTGATTTAAAATATTTGTAATCAAGGAAGGGATCAAAAACTCAAATCCAACCAATTAGGGCCCATTTATGAGTATTTTATATGATAATTTCATTTGTTAAGTAGATCTCGTCTATTCAAATTATGTGTTTACATTCCAACTATGTGTGTTTATGTCTCTTGATTTCCACAATTGATTCCCTTATAGCTCAATAATTTTATGTGTGGCTGATTGACTATATTAAGTTTAAGTAAATGAAGTTTTCAAAAATATATAAATTTCCTTTATGTATCTTCTCTTCATGCAAGTGTGATTATATCATGTCATTTATAATTTTGAAACATGTGTTACTATATGTAACCATTAGTATCTTAACCTTCCATAGATCCTGGTATGCATATATAATGTCGAGACCTTATCAAAGTATTAAAATCCCATGTTGAAAATTTAATGTATTTGTATTTTCAATAAACCAAGTGGTTTCCCCTATAGAGCACATTTTTTAGGGTTATACACAATGATTGGATTATTTTAAGTTTAATTGGGGAATTAATTTTTATAGTTATTTTGGTGAACTTGTTAGGGAAGGTGTAAAAAATTAGAAAATCCAAGGGTTGAGATAAATTTCCTATTTTATAGAAGTAAAATTCCCTAATTTTTTTAGAAGTCATTTTTTTTCTTTTCATAGAAGTAAAATTTCCTATTTTCTAGAAGTAAAAATTCTTGCTTTTCAGAGTAAAATTTCCTGCTTTCTAGATTAAAAGTTCATGCTTTATAACATAATATTTATTGATTTAAAGAGTGAATTTACTAATTTATAAAATATATTTTAGATTATTTCAAATTATAATAAGTAAACGCCAAAAAAAATTCCCTCGAACTAAATTTGTGCAGGGCAGGGTAAAAAACACAAAAAGGTGGAAGTGTTTGTATGCAATATGAAAGAAGTTACTTGGGAATAATTTTTCCTAGAAAAAAAAGCTTCTATTTAGAATAAAAATCTAGGATGTTGCCTACAACAATAAACATATCACCTGCAATAATGGAGATATCACTTACATCAACAAAGTTATCACCTACAACAATAAAAACACCACCTACAACAATAGAGACATCACCTTTAGAAACAAATATATCCCCTACAACAACAAAGATATCACTTGGAGTAATTAAAAAAAATGTGGTTAATTCATGCCAACTATTAGAGATAAGATAAGTAAAAAAAAAGATTTTTTGGTTGAATTAGTAAAATAGTTTGAAAACAAATGAAATAAGGATCCTCATAGCCTAAGAAGGACATATTTTCACCATTTAAAAGAGTATCTATTTAGATACCACACACTCATGGATAAAGTATTTATGTTCCTCCACCCTTACCTAGGCTCCTCTATAAAAGAGAACTCAAATCCCTTCTAGCTCCAAAAAAATTCCTCAACTGAACAAGACATATTTATTGAACTTTCTAAAGAATTTATAGAAAGACTTTTCTCCCCTTTTAAGAAACATACATCCACTGCTCATTATGCACTGTGGGCAAAAGTTGACAAAGGATTCGAAAAGTGGGTGGAAAAACTTTTTGGTTTACAAATAAGTTGAAACATCATGGGAGACAACCATGAAGAAAATTCTAAAACCACAAACTTTCAGTTTCCTATCAATAATCCTATGGGTGATGCACCCATGAAAAATATCCATCTCTCCACTTTACCAAGGTTTAGAGGAACAACTAATGAAGATCCTAATACAAATTTCTTTGAGTTTGATGTCCTATGTCATAGTTTTTATTAAGATGTAAAAGTGGGGTTTTAAGGGGATCTACTATTACATAATAAATACAGGTAAGGTCTGAAACCTTATAGACATGTATGCCTTTAGAAGAAAGAACAAGGAATACAAAGGAACTTAAAATAACCCATACATAACTAAAAAGTAGAAACTAAACAACACTGAAACAAAATAAAAAGGATGCAATATAAAATTAATGAGAGTTTTTCCACTCCTCTTAATCCTTGGTCCATCCTTCAGTGATGTCCTTGAACTTTGTTTTCTATGAGCCACTTGGGTTCTGATCATCATACTTAATACATATTCCTTTGAGCTTCTTGTTGGGTCTATTCTCATCATTGTTATTATTCTTGAATTTGAATAAAATCAAAATTCCCTCCATAATATGCATTGTGTTATTGATTGTAATCCTATTGTAGTTAACTAGAAGATTGATATTGTTTCTAAGTTCCTGATTCTCCTTTTTGAGCTTGTTAACTCTTTCAGCAAGAGTCTCAATTTGGGATGTAATTTACATTTGTTTTTATTTGGGGTAGTAAAGCACATCATTTAGATTTATTTTGATAACCTCCTATTTGAGACAAGAATGGTCCTTTATGAACCAACAAAGGAATGCCTTGTGCAAGTTCACCTCATCACCAATTTTATCTAATTTCTCTTAGTTTTTAAGATAATTCATGAGGGAGTCTAACTCCTAGTGAATATTATAGATGGAAGGTTTCATTCCCCTAGTAATGTCCTCTATTTTATGCTTTGTTGCTTCATCCTTTTTGTTATTCTCAATATTATCCATTTGATGATTAGCAATGGCATCCAACTCCTCCATATTATCCTTTTCCTTGTGATTGGTGTTGCTCTCACTGTTCTTTTTGTTTTTGGAATTTTTACGTACCCTATTCCCAACAAAGATCCTAATAAGCTACTTCATAGCATCATCCTTCTTATTTATATGATTTCTTATAAGGGTCCTTTTCACATTATGACTAGGAGTAGGCTAATCATAGAAAGTATAACTGTTAGGATACAATAGAGCAAGATTAAGGGAATAAAAAAAATTGTAAATAAGGAAAATAATAGCTTGGTATAGGGGATCCACTTTTGCACCCTTTTTGACCTCCATAATAGAATTCTAAAAAGAGTGAAGGATATAAAATGGAAGACTGATTATAATATTATGATGAAGGCAGTTTCAAAAATGAAAGTGATAATAATGCACTACCTTAAACCATCCATTTAGGGTGATGTATCTCATCACTTGTTCTGACACATCATTGAAGGGAACTAAAAATAAATCTCTTAAAACCCCCCTAATAATCGACCAGTCATTCCTCCCTAACAAGAAACTTATCTTTCTCTTGCTCAAAATCCTTGCTGAGCTTGGTGAATTTAGTATCTTCAATATTGAGACTAGTAACCTATGATATGATCCTCTCATTGATCTCGACTGAGACATTGTTAATTAAAACTAATATGTTATTCCAAATTTTAACGAAATACCGAGGGAGATGCTTGTCCACACCAGAAATATATTCAATGAGTGTAGTAATGCCTCTAGTATGTAGATTATTTCATATCTCTAGTTTCTTTTTGATTTTGTTTGTAGACATGGGTTTGATGTTGTTAAGCCCTCCTCCCATAGTGAAATTATTGCTATGAAATGTACCAAGCCAGAGGATGAAATGAACATCCTTTGCTCTTTTCCATTAGCATTTAAATCTATAATTACAACATGCTTTAGAGTTTGGCCTAATTAGATTTATAGGATAATGATGCTACAAGTCAATATACTTGTCATCATTTCCCCTTAGAAGATACTTAATCAACCCCCTGCATATTACCATCCAAACTAGAAGACCTAGTTCTTGATTTTTATTTTTTGATGAGTTTATTAATATGATATTTTAAGTCCTCCCTTCTATTCTAAATATTGAAATGATTTTTCAAGACTCCTTTGTTGGCAAAGGAATCTATAAGCATATTTCCTTCTTGGTACGTATGATGAAACAAAATGTTTTGAAATATATTACTAAGCTGGGAAATTTCATTAATGATGTTTGAAATGGTCCGACTCATAGAGCTTTTATTATTGATGTTATTGATAATATTTAGGGAATCTCCCTCAATAATGACATTTTGAAAGCCAATATCTATTGCTAGTTGAACACCCCAAAGGTCTGAAAATGCTTCTAAAAAATGGTTAGTTTGTAATCCCATACTTCCTTCAAATGCAAAAATAAAACCTCCTTGGCCATCACAGATCACACCTCCTCCACCTGAGAGACCCAAATTTACTTTAGAGGCTCCATCAAAATTTAATTTGACCTAGCTTAGAGAGGGAAATTTATATTTAACATTATTTCTCAATATAATTTTTGGGTCAATCGAGGGCTTGTTTTTTAATGAGATCTGCTAATCCCTTGCAATAGGTTCTTTAGATGTGGTAAAAGACTATTTTGCCCATTTAATGATATTGAAATTATCTAAATTCAAGGATATTATCTTTTTGGCCACTCTAAGAAAAGGGAATTTATTATTTCTAAATATTTTGTTGTTACGTTCCTTCCACGTTCCCCATAGGAGATGGGAAAAGGCTAAGTACCAAAGGGTTATCAGTTCCTAGTTGATGAAGGGAGCCCTCCAAGCATGCCAAGCCTTAAACATGGAATTAGGATTCACCCACTAAACATGAAACTTATGAAATATAAAACCCCATTTATTAAAAGAAAAATGCATTCAAATAAAATGTGAAAAGTAGATTCATAGTCATTTTCACATAGGACAAATCTGTTAACCACCTAAAGGCCTCTTTTACTAAGATTGTCCACAGTGAGGATTTTATTTTACAAACAAAGCCATAGAAAAATATTAATTTTAGGCATGATATTTTTGTCCTAGGTTTTAGCCAGAGGCCTAATTTCTTCTCCCTAAGAAAGGATTTTCAAGTAACCAAAATTAACATCATAATTTTCATCTGCCAAGTCATTCCAAAATAGTTCATCTTCCCTATGCAGATTTGTAATATGAATGCCTCTGAGAATAAGATTAAGGTCTACAACCAAGGAAGCTGTGTGATCATTAACATTTTCAATAGTAATAATTTTCCATCTCCTTCATCCATTATAAATATGAATATAATTATCCACCCTTTCACCATAAAGAAGTCTTGTAGGAGAGCCTATTTGGTGTCAAGGTTTCAGATTATCCAAAGGGTAGTCACGCAGCCAAGGATCATTCCAAAATATAATTTTGACTCCATTTCCCATCTTCCACTTGCAACCTCTAAATATTTTAATTCTATTTTTAGAAATAAATTCTATATATGGGACCCATTGATAAAAAGTTCATCAGATAAAAAAGAATTGGGCTGTCTATTCTCCATATATTTTACATAGAAGATATTGGACCATTGGTTAGGTTATTTTAGAAACCTCCAACACTATTTTTTAATCAAAGATTTATTCATAATATAGAGACTTCTAATACCCAATCCTCCTAACTATTTTGGAAGACACACGTTATCCCAAGCCACCAAAAGGAATTTAAACTTATCTTCTACCCCCATCCATAAGAAACATTTTTCTATACTATTGATTTTTTCTTGGATGCTCTTGGGCATTTTGGAAGACTTTGCATGACACTCTTGAGTAACATTAGTTTCCCATCCTGTGAAAGAATGTCTCCTTTCTAACCAAATAACTTACTAAGAAAACACTCAATAAGAGGATTTCATTAATCTGTAGTCATTTTACCTTTGAAAAGAGGCACGCCTAAATAAATCATAGGGAGATTTTTGATATGGAAACCTAGAATATTAGCAATCTTGTTTTGTCTAGGCCTAGGAGTGTTAATAAAATACAAAGAACTTTTAACTAAGTTCACAATTTGTTTAGAAACAAATGCATACATAATTAGAATTATTTTCAATTATCTAGCTTCCCTTATCGAATAAATTCCTCGAATGATCATATCATCCACAAATTGTTGATGGAGGGTTAGCTAGGCATGTTCAACTATCTTAAATCCTTTTAAGGAACCTTATCCAAGAGCTACCAAAATATTTATATTGAGAGACTCTACCATAAGAATGGAAATGAATGGAGATAAGATATCTCCATGTCTTATTTTATGAGTACTCCAAAAATAACCAACTAGAAAACCATTGATAATAATGGAGAACATGGTAGTGGAAATACAACTGTGTATCTTTAATCTAACATGTTTGTGAAATCCAAAAATTTCTAAGGTCAGATCTAATAAAGTCCAATCCACCATATCATAAGCCTTTACCATATCAATCTTGAAGATCATACCTAACTCTTTGCAAATTTCCATAGAATGAACTATTTCATGAACCACCATTATACCATCTTGTATTTATCTCCCTGAAACATAGCCCCCTTGATTTATAGAAATTAACTTGTTCATAAGAGACCATAATTTAGAGCAAGAATCTTGGTGAATATCTTGTATATCAAGTTGCACATGCTAATAGGGTGAAAGTCCTTGAGGTTCGAAGATCCAATTTTTTTAGGAATAAGGGCTATAAAAGTGTTATTTAATTTTCTAAGCATATTTCTAGAAGAGATAAATTCATTAGAAGCTACCCAAACATCTTGTTTTATGATTTCTCAATTTTTTTGAAATAATTCCATGGGGAATCCATCTGGTCCTAGTGCTTTGTCCTTATTCAATAAGAAAACCACAACCTCTATTTTTTTTGTGACATCTTGTAACAGGGCATTTCTATCATTTTGGGTGATGTCAGGGGGAATGCGCTACAAGAATTCACCTACCAAATTTCTATCTAAAACATAATTAATCGTAAAAAAGTTTTTTTTAAAACTCATTGCTTCTTGTTTGATGATGAGAAGGTCAATATTTTACACACCATCCTCATTATTAATTTTATAGATTATGTTGTGGTTTCTGTGCTTACGGCTTGACATGTGGAAAAAACTATTATTTTTATCACCTTTATTCAACCATATAGCATGAGATTTGTCTCCAAAAAGACTCCTCCTAGGCTAGTATGGTGTGATAGTTAGCCAAAAGAATTATGGAGAGATTGCTCAGTTAATCTTATAAAGATGAAAGTCTCCTTAAGGAGCTATAGTTATGATCTTATTTCTTCTTTTTGATGGAAAATATTTCTAAAAGTATCTCTATTCCAAGCCTAGATGTTCCATTTGACATTCTTCAATTTTTGGATGAGCCTAAACATCAGCAAACTAGATGAACTAAATTTCCACCATATTGCAATTTTACTAGTTAAATCTAGGTGTGAAAACCACATATGCTCGAATCTAAAGGGGAAATTACGAGTTTTGAATCTTTCCATAATTTTGAGAACTAGAGGATTATGATATGAACCAATCCTTAGGAGCTAAAAAACTAAAATTATGTCCAATGTCATAGTTATGACTATATTAATGATACTAAAAAACTAAAATTATTTCTAGCCACTCTCAAGAATGCAACCCTTAGATGGTTTATGAGTTTGGAGAATGATATAATCTTTACTTGGAAAGATGTGAAGGATAAATCACCATTAAATTATCAATATTACTACAAAGGAAGGGACTATACAAATAATGACATCTTATGTATGTCATAAAATGAAGATAAATTATTGAAAGATTATTTAGAGAGGTTCATGTTCAACCTGCATAAATCTAAATAAACCATAATGGATAGTATATAAAGTTAGTATTTTTGAAATCAATAAAGGAAATAATGTCTTAAATCATTATATCTAATGAGTAATATATATGTATCATGGTTGAAATTTGATGATATCATTCTCTTATACATAAATTACTCAAGATCAATGATGAATAAAAATCATAACAATCAAAATTCATCACTATTAAAATCCAAATCCACCAATGGATTATCAAAGATGAAAGTCAATAATTTGTCACAAGACACAAAACAAGAAATCATTAAGAGCTTATCTACATAGTTAGATATATTTCACACACTGAGGAATAAATAAGAGATAGAGTAAGGCTTTACTATATGCTATCTAGACTACTACAATAAAAAAATTGATTACAAATGTCATGTTGCGCATGTCAAATTAGATAACATAATGGAAGAATATCCTGACACATTAGAGCTTCATACCATTGAAGGAGATGGAGATCAAATATTTTTTATTTCCCAACAAAAACCATGGATTAAAAGGCCATTGAATTCATGTATATAATCTAGTTATCCATATTTTAATTCATAATTTTCTACTTCTCCTAATTAACATGCATTTACTTCTTGAAATAAACCATCCAAACCATAATCCCAAAATCATATTTGACATTAGAAAACCCTCAATCCCAAAACAATTGGAAACAAAAATAATAACTATGGCAACAACAAAATCAAAATTTTTAATGGAATCCACCCTCTAACCAATGTTAATAGTCATGGCACGGGAATAAAACTTGGCTCAACAAAAACACTATCTTTCAATAAATTCCATAAACTCACCTAAAACAACAACTAACATTAATTCTAAACACTCCCACTCCACCTCAACCAAGAGCCCCTTAATTTCTTACCTAACATGCACCCAATCCCAATAATAAGTTAATTCAATCGACATATAATAATGATGTGATAACTCACCCCACTTATTTGGTATAAGTTGATAATGTTTATTAAGACCCTATTCAATTACTCAAAAGTTACACTAATTTTTTAAATCTAAAATGTTTACTTATAAAATCATCCATAATTATCTATAAAATCACCGTTTGAATAATAGATATATCAAATGTAATAAATACAGAAATTTATCAATCCAATAGTAAATAAAATTATCAATTTTATTTTTAAACATCCTATAACAAATTATAAGATGAACATTCTTCATAAAATAAATAGTGGAAAGAGTCAAGTATATCAAATCACTGATATAATATATATTAAAACTATAAATAAGCATACAACCACTATTGGCACAATATTCAAAATTAATTTCAATTCTCATAGCCATTACTATGTTGAATAGACATTAACTAATAATGTACTATATATTACATTTTAGTACAAATACAAATATACAATACATGTACAATAATACAAATGAGGCTCACAAATAGCTCAAAGATATATATATATATATATATATATATATATATATATATATATATATATATATAGTCATGAGTATGATCCTAAATGGTTAAATAGCTGAATAGAGGGAGAGCATCATCCGAGTACTTTACTTTCAACTACAAACTGTCGGTCTCCCACACACTTCCCCACTAGGAATGATCCTTCCATTCATGGAGGGGTAGATCAAAATAATGTGGATATTAAGAAATTAACTAGAACCCATGTGTGCATAATCACTAATACATGCAAAAATCATATAGACCATATAAACCAATCCTCAATCTAATATGACATCAACATATACATGTAAACTATAAAATATAGTGGAAGGACAATGTCTCAGATATAACATTACTTTGACCAAATTTTTCATTAAATAAATAAAATTTCACATGGATTTGAGTCAATTACACTCATACAAAAATCTAGGCTAATGAATCATAATCCATCAGATGATATCAAGGGGTAGATATATGAGTTGTAAAATGACACTCTCATATATTTATCACCTGTTATCATTTGATACATGCCCAATAATTTCATATATAACTTCAAAGTATAATAAATAAAAACCATAACATACACAAATCTAATAATAATATAAGGTACAAGCAATCATTATTCAACAATATCTTTGTTTCAAATCATGAAAGTCATAAATACAAGTTTTTTCACATTCAAACCAATAATGCATAAAGTGCTTAGAACAAGAATCGAAGAAAACTATGTCCATATGACATATTTCTCTTTAAGCATAATTCATATATATTTGATGGTATGAAACTTAGTCAAAAATATAATCTAATGAGTAACAAAATAACTCATAAAACCAAGTTTATTTTATACTTCAATGACTACTTTATCTATTATGAACTTGTTCCATATTTTCTTTAATTTTAGGTTAGTAGCGATCTCTCGTCTTGATTATACTCACTTTTTCCTCTTGGGTTATCTCCTAATTTATTAATCATTGTTTTATTTCCTTTACTTACTTTTTCACCTTTTGGCTTGTTTCATTGTTTGGTTCTCTCATAAAAAGTGATAAAACCCCCAAAATATGTTTTTCCTTTATCTTTGTGTGTAACATTGTTACATATCATGATTATTTTCCTCACACTCGAATTTTTACATATACATTATTTATGCATGTGATGTTGATGGTATAATTGCATTTAGATGTAAGATATACATACTTGAATATGATTATTGACTTAAAATTTCTTAGTATCTCCATCATGCCTACACCAAATGCATCATTACATTATGGGATTGTCTAAACTAGGGGCATTTTCATGTCAAGAACAAGCTTTGATTCTATATTAGGAAACATAAAGAACCAATGAATTCAATATGTAAATACACTATCCATATACAATTACTTAGAATAAGATATTTCACCAATAAACATATATGTAATAACCAAATAAAGGGATCTATAATGAAGAAGTATGTAACCAAAAAAATGTTGTACAATAACACCAAGGATCAATGAGTGGTCCTTAGTTCTCACAAATGGCTACTTCTCTACCAACTTGATTGATTGCCCATAAAGGACACAAAGGTTATTTATGTTTTAAGATGAAGAGGTGAGTGGATATGATTATTTATGGAGTAGAAAGTGGAAGCATTCCCTAGGTATACCTTTTATGTTTCACACATGTGAGGATAATTACCACATTAAATGTGAATATTAATAATATTATGCACATAATACATCTCATCGTAATACCTAAGGTGGATTTCACATCAAGCATGAATATGAAACACATTAATACCCCTTAAATATTAGCTTACATGATGTGGTAAAATATAATAAAGTCTTAAGCTCATAAATATGGGTATTGAAAACAAATACACAACAAATACCTATGAATACTAACTTTGATACCATGTCAAGAAAGAGGAAGACAAAAAGTGTGTGTAAAGACACCATCCATATACAAGTACTCAAAATGAGATATTTCACCAATAAACATAAATGTATTAACCAAACAAATGGATATACAATTAATAAAATTGGAGCCAAAAAAATATTACATAATGACACCAAATATTAAGGAGTGATAATTAGTTCTCCTAAATTACTACATCTATAATGAAATTACTTAGATGTTCACATAGAATGATTTTATATTGCACATAATAAGCAAATATGAGAGATCACACAATAATAATTTACAACAGAGTAGAATAATAGATAATATAGCAAGGCCACTTCAATGGGGAAACCTCCACAACAATGTACTAAGAAAAAAATACTTAACATGATGATCAAAGACTAACCACTACCTCCTATATATAGTGTACTTAGCCATGGTTATTTCATAGGCTGACCTAACTAAGAACATAGAGAAATGTAATAAGAATATAAAAGAGGTATGTAAGCCCCAAATTGGCCACACATATCCCAAGATATGCTAAAGGTTAAGGGCATAGTATTCCCCTCCCCTTAAAAATAATGTTGTCTTCAATGTTGAGTCAACTCTAGATGTTGTGGCATAAAGGATTCATCCTCCCAAGTAGCATCTTCACAAGGTAGATTCTTCCATTTGATCAAGTACTCCTTAATCACTCAAAACCACATCTACTTAGTGTGTATTTAAAGGATCACCTCAGGATCAAGAATAAATCTTCCTTCCTCATCCAATTTTGGTAACTTAATTTGGGTAGAAACTTTATGTCTAATGACTTTCTTCAGGCATGAGACATGAAATACTAGATGCACGCAAGTGGAGAAAGGAAACTCTAACTTATAGGTGACACTACCAATTTTATTCAAGATCTGATAAGGCCCATAATACTTAGGGGTTGTTATCTTTTTCTATTTCTTCAAGGACGTCTACTTATATAGCTATAAGCAAACAAAGACCCAATCTCCAATGTCAAAGTTTCTCTCACTCATGTGTTGATCTGCCTGCTATTTCATATAATTCTAGGCCATGGCTAAATTTCCATGCAAACTAGAAAGGACCTCTTATTGATGGTGAATATGTTCTTCAACTGCATGAAACTTAGGATGGATATTTAAGGTTGAAGTGATGGATGGAGGGTGGTATCCATATAGTGCCAAAAAAGGAGACATTTTGGAAGAACTATGAATAAAAGTATTATACCACCATTCAACAAGTGGCAACCAATGAACCCATTTATCCTATTTATCAAAAAAAACAACAACAAAGATATCCTTATAGACATTTGTTTACTACCTCAGTTTGTCCATTTCATTGAGGATGATAGGATGAACTATGAGCCAACTAGGTGCCCAAACATGCAAATAACCTAGTCTAAAAATTACTAGTGAAGATGGGATCTCTATCACTGATAATGATTTTAGAGGTACCATGAAATTTTTGAATTATATCAAAAAAAGTAGAAGCTACTATACTAATAACAAATGGCTATGATAAAGAACAAAAGTAAGCATACTTATTGAGATGATCTACCATAACCATGATAACATTTTGACAATTAGATCTCGGTAACCCTGTAATGAAATCCATAAACACATCTTCCCAACATTGGCTAGGGATAAAAAAAGGCTACAAAAGACCTGGGGTTTTGATGGTTTCTCATTTATTTTGTTGATAGATCATACATTCGGCCACATATTTTTGGACATCCCCTTGAGTCCTTCCCAAAAAAAATACTACTTGATTTTGTGATAGGTTTTTAAAAATCCTAAATGACCCCCAGTTGGAGTTGCATAAAGTTCCTAAAGGATTTTTTGTTTAAGAGAATTATTACATACTTATAATCTATCTTTATACCATAATGCATCACCCTTCCATGTGAATTTTTCAAATCCACCCAAACCTTGTTGAAGATTCTGAATCAAATCATGGGTAGTATTATCCTTGTCCATTTTTGATCATGCTTCCTCTAGCTAATCTGCTTGCAAAATGGTCATAGCATAAAGCAATGCCTCAACTAATTTATCCTTCCTAGATAGTGCATCTACCACTACATTATCTTTTCCTTTCTTGTAAACTATTTCAAAATCATAGCCTAACATCTTAGTTACCCATTTCTATTGTTCTTTAGATGAGAACCTTTGTTTCAAAAAATATTTGAGACTGCCATGATTGGTCTTTACTGAAAGTGATGACCCATCAAATAAGGCCTCCATTATTTGACTACATGAAAAATGGCCATCATTTCCTTATCATAAATGGGTTTATGCTGATTTTTACCCTTTAGTAGATGAATTTAAAATTCAAGTGGTCTACCTTATTACATGAGTACAACACCCATACCATACCCAAATGCATCACATTCAACCACAAAATTCTTAGAAAAATTAGGAGTAGCCAACACTGGAGTGGTGCACATCACTAATTTCAATTGTTTAAATTCCTTGGTAGTTGTATCAATCCACTGAAAGGAGTCTTTCTTCAACAAAGATGTGAGTGGGGCTGCAATGCTATCATAATCTTTGACAAACCTATGATAGTAATAGTTAGCCCCAAAAATCCCCTTAGTTGTTTAAGTGTCTTATGAAATCATCCATTCCACCATTTCTTGGATTTTTTTAGGATCCACTTTTAATCTTGTATGTGAAACTAGATGACCCAAATACTCAACCTCACAAGTTCCAAAAGTATATTTGGAAGGTTTGGCATACAACTGATGTTGTTTCAAAATTGAGAGCACCTATTTTAGATGGTAAAAATGGTCTTCCCAATTTTTATTTAAAATGAGGATATCATCAAAAAATAACAGAATAAATTTCCTCAAAAATGGCTTAAAAATAGTATTCATCAAACTCTGAAAGGTATATGGTGCATTTTTTAATCCAAAAGGCATAACAAAAAAGTCATAATGGCCCTCATGAGTCTTGAAAGTAGTTTTGGGTATGTCTTCATCATGGATCCAGATTTGATGATACCTAGAACACAGATCTAACTTGGTAAAATAAAGAGAACCATTTAATTCATCTAGAAAATCATCAATGATAGGAATAAAAAACTTATCTTTGATAGTGAACTTGTTAAGTTCCTTTTAGTTAGTACACATCCTCTAAGCGTAATATTTATTTTTCACCATGATAATTGATGAAAAATATTCACTTTGGCTATGGCAAATGATTCTTGCATCCAACATCTCCTGCACCATCATTTCTAGGCATAGGGATACCTTTATGTCTTGATGTTGGGTGGTGTACTACTAGGAATAAATTTTATAACATGATCATGCATGTGGCTAGGTGGAAGTCCTTTTAACATGTCACCAAAAATAACTGAATGAGAATCAATCACTTGTTATAGATCAGGTGGTGTAAATGGCTGAGTTGGATGAACTTTTATGGAAAAAAAGTGAGATACAAATCCTTCAGCACCCTTTCAAATAATCTTTATCATTTGATGGGAGCTAAAAAGTTGTGGAGATTTAGCCCTTAATCCCCTTATCTCAAATTCCCTTCCCTCAAAATGAAAACACATGAATAATTCTTAGAAATTCATCTCAATAGTGCCCAAGGTGGTGAGCCACTATACTCCTAGAATAATATCAACTCCCCTAATGGGAATAGCAAACATAGGAGAATCCAACAAGTAGTCTCCCATGGACAACTTAATACTATGGAATTTTCCTAAGAAGCTGATAGTACCACCATCTACAATCATGATCTAAAATTTTGGAGTGAGATAAATGAAATAGTTCAAGTGAGCAACCAACTTGTTGTTGATAAATTTGTGTGTGCTCCTAGAATCAATTAGAACAACAACCTTTTGTTTATTAAAGAATCCCACCACCTTAAGAGTTTGGGGAGTACTAATACTTGAAAAGGCATGATAGGAAATAATATGCTAAGAGTCTTTAGATTCCTCCTTAGGACCTTATTCATCCTTGCCAAGTGCCTCCTCAACATCATCATCCTCATTGGCACCTTCGATGTAAAACAACTTCTTTTCAACATAATAATGGTCTTCACTCCATTTATTGTCACAACCATAACATAACCTTTTGGCTCACTTCTCCTTAATTTATCGAGGTGTCAATATGGTGGGTTGAGGATATGATGGTGTTGGAAAGGTGTCATCATGACCAATAGTGAAGGTTTTATATTTGACCATATCTTTTTCCTCTACCATGTGTGCTCATGGGATAGCTTAAATAAAAATTCTAGGTAAACAATTTGAACCTCCAATTAGATGCTATCTTTGAGACCACCCAAAATAGATCAGTAAAATTTTCCACAGTGATGTCTTCCACCCATAAGGATAGATTTTGAAACTGATGAATATAATCCTTCATAGTTCCTGTTTGCTATAGTTTGGCTAATTGGCTGAAGTAGTTCTTAGATACATTGTTCTAATAATGAGCCAACAAGTCATTAGTGAAAATAGACCATGTAATAGGAGCACAATTTTTTTATTTTAAGCACACAACCAATGATATCAAATGAACTGCTCAAGTTCCAAATATAGAGATGTCACTATCACCTTCTAAAAACTAGGAGTTTGATAAAGATCAAATAAATTCTTAATTTGGGTAATCCAAGTGAGAGGATTCTTACCATCAAATTTACACATGTCCACTTTGGGAAACATTGATTTAACATCATAATTGGAGTTGTTATTATTGAGTGGAGGAGGGATTGAATGATGAAGTGGAAGGTTGTTTGACTGTAATTGAGATGAAAGAGAAAGCAGTGAAGTAGTGATTTGATTCAATTGATTATGAACCTCATTAATCTCTTTATGCATCCCTAAAACATCAGTTTGAATTGAAACAAAGTCATTATGCCACACCAAGCCCTTTATATCAGCTTGAAGTTGAGAAATTAATGGATTTGAAGTTCTAGATTCCATGTCAACAACAAAAAGAGTCTTAGGAGTTTTTTTCCCCCTTTTCATCCCCATATAGGACTAACCATATAAAAACCCTAGGAGGGTCTTTGCCCCCAAAAAAGTGTAGAAAGAGATGGTACCATTATGATTACCTCACCAAAATGAATCTAATGACTGCCTTTGTGCACTAGGGTAAAACATTTTCACACAAAAAAGTGTACTGGTGGAATATACCATTGCGATCGTCTCATCGAGATGAATCCAATGACTAAAATTAGGCAAAGCAATTTTTTTTCTAGACTTTTTTCAATTATTTTTTCTAAAAAAAGAATTTTGAATAATACTATGCTGATAAAAAAAATAATTATTCCTAGATTATAAGTTATGTTTTTTCACTCCTTCCCCTCATAGAAGTCACACCTTGCCAGATCCAAAATAAAACATCGCGTGAAACTTGCCTAAATCAAAGTTCTGATACCACTTTTAATGAAATTACATAGATATTTGTACATAATGATTTTATATCACAAAGAATAAGAAAACATGTGAGATCACACAATAATAATTGATAGTAAAGTAGAATACTGGATAATATAGCAAATCCACTTCGAGGGGGTAACCTCTACAATAATGCACTAAGATCAGAATACTTAACATGATGATCAAAGACTAACCACTACCTCCCATATATAGTATACTTAGCCATGTTTATTCCATAGATTGACCTAACTAAGAACATAAAGAAATGTACCAAGAATATAAAAGAGGTATGTAAGCCACAAGTTAGTCACACATATCCCAAGACATGCCAAAGGTTAAGGGCATATCAACATCTCTACTAGCTTGATTGATTACCCATAAAAGACACAAAGATTGCTTATATAATAAGAAGAATAGGTGAGTGGGAGATGATTATTGACCTAGGTACACATAATCCTTCTCATACAGGTGAAGATAATTACCACATTAAATGTACATATCAATAATATTATGCATATAATACATCTCACCTTGATAACAAAATTACCTAAGGTAGACTTCGAATCAAGTGTGAATATGACACACATCAAAATTTTAGTGTGATTTAGGTTCCATATTTCCTAAATATTATCATATAATCATATTGAGATATTTAATTATTATACATATCTTGATCTAGGAAATATATTGTGTGATTTGTTACATGATTACTTTGTCTTACTTCACATGTTGTTATGTTGTGTGTTCTCTTATTTTCCCTATTATTACTAAAATTTATTTTTCTTGTGCATGTTTATGTGCATTACTTGACATGTATTTATTATCTTATATATAGGATCCTATTATTTTATTTGTTTTTTATTACCTTATTAGACCCACTAGATTCACTTGTTATATGTGGTTTCATGCTTATGTGTGTTTACATTGCTTGAGAACTATACAATGTGATGTTATATGTTTGGTGAAATTATTTTATTACACACACTATTACTTGTAAGATTATATGATTGTTTCCTACATTGTAATGGTTTTAATGATGCATCTAATGGGGCATACTATTATTATGGTTTATTGCTATATCTTGTCCTTATTGGGGCATATTGTTACATTGAAACATATTGATTGTCCTTCTTTTCTTGTTATATTATGGCTTATGAATTGTGCCTCTTTTCTTGTTTCATTATTATAATAATCTTTCCTCTCCATTTACATTCCATTATTTATATTAATTTTTCTTAGTTATATTAGTATTAGGTTATCACTGGGCTTTGATGATGACATATTTGCATACATGTGTTAAAAATATACTTTCAAGATTATTATTATTTTTATCTATGTTACACTCAGTGCATGTAACATTTTTTGAGTGATTGATATGCAAAAACAAACATAACCTCAAATGTGGGGCATATGGTTGGTTTACTCTATCTTCGGTTACAAGATTTTGAGTGGTTACAAATATTTCAAGATGTTGCAAAGGGGTACAAAATGTTTGCTTCTTTAACCAAGAAGTGGATTTTATCACTTGATAGGGTCATTAGGATCAAGGTTTCAAAATTTTGACCACATGGTAGAGGTATTTTAACCCGTGTTAGTTTCAAAGCATTTTAAAGATGAAATAATAGTTTGCATAACACTATGTGTTTTCATTTTTACTACTATTTTTCATATTTTATTTATTTCATTGATTACATTATTACCAATTTATTTAAACATTGATATAATTACAAACATTCACATATGTTTATAGGTATACTTGATATGTTTACATAGGAACATTGATGATAATTTATAAAACCTCTATGGAAATTAATACATTCATACAAATAATGAGGATATGGGTTTTTATGTTTTACAAGTTGCTATAGCTAGACTCTAATAAAATGTAATTAGTCTTTCCTTTGAATTTTGGATTGTTGGAAAAACTTAGGATATATATATATATATATATATATATATATATATATATATATATATATATATATATATATATATATATATATATATATATATATATATATAGAGTATTAAGTTTCATATTTTTTGTATTTTCATGTATGTACAACTCATGAAGATAAGTGAGTGAAGGAGATAAAATTGGATAAGATGAGTCACGATCCATAATTTTTAGGATCAAGTGTATAAAAGGTTCTCTATGTTATTGAATAAAATAATAAGATTATTCATATCAATTTGTATTATATGAAGAAGGTTATAATATGACACTACCAATTCATCCAAAACATCAAATTTGTTATGGGTCACCTTTTGTTCAGTTAAAAAAGGTGACCCAAAGTTCTGGTTGTGAACCTATGAAGCTTTATGCACTAGTCTGTGTTAATAATTTCACCTTGTCTAAGGTACTGTTGATAAATTTAAGGTAATTTCAACTTTTTTGAGGTACTTTGTACATTTTTTAGTCTTGTAAAATATATTTTTGATAGATCTAAACTATTCATGCACGAGCTGTTATGACTATAATTCACAAAGTACTTTCATACCTTTGTCTTCTCTACATTCATTTGGATACTTGTCTCATAATTAGTTATGTCATTTGATATTTTACACTTCAAACAATATTAATATGCATTAAGGAGTATATTTTCCAATATAAAATGGAAAGGTTTTGAGTTATACATAAGGGGATCCATATCAATCAATTAGATAAAATTAGGCATGAAAATTTTGTGAAGAAGAGGAGTGTTAAGCACATAAGGTGAAATAGGATTATAAACTATAGACTTTGAATTAATAATAGCATGGGATGACTCAAATTCAAAATATAAATCATGATCTTGTATTTAATATTTTCATATGTCATGCATCATGGTCACTATCTCATGGGTATGGACAAGAACACTTAAGGGTTTCAATTAAAGGATATAATTTATTAACAATTTAAAATATGGGCACATCAATATATAAAACTTGACTCTATTTATAATAAATTACATCATTTAAATGAAAAAATATTGGAGTACTCTAATAATGATACTCTATTCCTATTATATTGTTAAAACCTCAAAGTATAGTGAAAAACACATTTATTTTGAGTGGGAGGACTTATTTTCAAAGGATATTGTGGATCAACATTTACCCTTGTATATCCAAGTTATCATACATAATAAAGGGATTAAATAGGTCCTTAGAGACAAAAATTCTAGATTGAATATTTGTAATGAGACCTTTTTCAATTATTTGTCCCCAAATTTGGATAAGTATGGGAATGCAATTATTTTTTAGATCTTTTGAAGGTGTAAGGGATGTGCACATTTTCAAAAAATAAAGCATAAATGAAATAGGATCAAGGCATAGGAATATAAAATGAAGCCTTAGTTTTGATGATGTCTAATAGAGTACCATCATGATGAGTGACACATGAGGATATGGTTTCATAGATATACCAAGAAACTTGGGAGTGGTTATAATGATAGGGATTATCAAGTTTATGTATGCAATGATGGCATTGCCTAGTTTGGATAAAATATAGAGCATTCTAATTGGTAGGGAGTTTGAAAAAATCATAAAACACAAAAGAAAGAGCATTAGTTTGAGAAGTTGGAAGAATGTGTGTTTAAGCACATCGTCTTTAAGACAAGTTGTTACCTTAATTGATCTTGAGTGAATATAGCACCACATGAATAAAGTATAGGGAATTATTAGTCAAAGAGATTTAATTTAAAGGAATTGAGTGTTACTATTAATAGATAATTATTGCAAATTTTATGTATCACACATTTATTAAATGTAATTGCAAGGAGTTGGATTGAGCCCATAAATCCCACCTTATTTAATAGATTAAGTTTTTGATAATATTCACATTTACTACTATGCTATTAAATTATTATGTTAGACTTGTTATCATTGTTGAGATACCAAGTATTGATAAATCATGTACTAATGAGCATTAATTAAAAGGGAATAATTCTTTTTAATCTCTACTATCATTATCATGTTTATTATTGAGTTGTTAATATTCATGATAGTAATTAACTATTGAGTTTTGTACAATCATTGATTATTGCTGAAATGCCTAAGTATTGGTTTAAATATGTTGTATAAGTCTAGTTTAATGGTTAATCATCTTTGTAAATAACCCAACTATGCCTCAATTATCTCTTTCTTTGCCTTATGCGAGCATGTAAGTTATCTTACATGATATGCATATACGATGAGTATCAGTGTTAGGATAAGTGTGAGTGGCACATACTACATGGTTAGTACATGATAAATTTACCCAACATTTGGTTCCATTTTTGGGATGTAGTTGAACCAACTATAGAAGATGATGTATGTAAATAATTTGCTTGATTTCATTGAATGATATTGAGAGATTTTTAGAGGAACTAGAGTGTAATTTTTGAGGAATCATCCTAGCCTAGGGAAGCTAACTCTGAAGAAGTGGGTATAAGATTGTTTGTACAATCCTTTATATGAAGTGTTTTTTTGTGATCTACATGGACACATACACTCATGGCTGACCACATATGTCAGCCAATAACATTAGGAAAAATGATTTCAGCCATGAACATTAGGAAAAGTAAGAGTTGTGTCAGGAAGATATTATGAGGACCCACACATAATGGGAAGGACATGAGGACAACTATCATGCTATGGAGATGTGATATAGTGAGGAAGATGTGGGGCCATGGATCTAGATAAGGTTTTATAGTAAATTGTTTATGTGATGTGGGACCCTATAAATATGTATAACTAAGTAACATTTGGGCAAGTAACCACCCATAATATACGTAAAGCAACATCTCATGCAATTTTCTATCAAATAGAAGGAAGCAAATAAAACATTGTGGGTTTGTATAAAATGGTGGAATTCAAGGTAAAATAAGTAGAAAAGAGTGTTTTGTAGCAATTAATACCATTAAAAACATTAAGAATAGTAGTTACATCACCAACAAATCCTAATCATGTTTGGCATGCCACATACCACCAAGAGGAACAATGACTGTGATGGAAGTGGAAACCATTATAAGTAATAACATAACCTCAATTTAACCTAGTGTTTGGGTTGGCATAAATGTGCCTACACTTAGAGAAAATGTGGGTTGCATATATTTAATTAATCCTAGAGGAAGTAAGACTTTAAGGTTACACAAAGAAACAATTGCACCAAATGTGAAAATGCTAATTCCACAACATTTCATTATTAAATGTATTTGAGTTTACTAAAATAAATGGGAGTAGGAAATGTCATTGATCATGTATATAAATTTGAGATTATCTATAATGAGAAGGGTGTTGTTTTGCCTAATCTGAAGGTAAGTCAATTTTTGACTATATTGATGGATCACACATATACATGGTGTCATAAATTTGATCCACAATAAGCTAATGGAGATAATGATCAACTCAAGGAATCAAGTTTGAAAGAATTTAATATCCTTGAGTTTGATCAACATACAATATTTATGTTAAATGTGATCAAGCAAAAAATTACTAAAAGTGTTCCCATGTATGATGCAAGGTTTGAGATATTTAAATCTAAGCTATCATATAATATCCACTCTATTCAACATGCAAAATTGTTTGTTGAAGGGTTGATTTTGACCTTTAGGCATGATTTATATAGAAAATATTTCATAAATTCATAGGGGACTCTAGAAGTAGAATTAAGGGATGACATAATTTTGTGGTTTCAGGTTGAACATGCAAGTTTTCTTATGCATGATAGGGTATTATAACACTTATTTATTGTCCATTAATGGTTTTATGTCCCTTTTCAATTCCAATTGTGGGTTTTTTTCCAAACACTACCCACATCCCCCCCAAGCCACACTTTAGTGCTTGGGGATACTAGTTTGTTGTCCCTGATACTATATAATTTTATATGGACTAGATAAGATTCAAATGCAAGACCTTTACATTAATATGCTTGGCATGCTATAATATTTATCCCCAATGTTGTCCAAGTGCACTAGTGCATATGAAGATATGTGTAAAAAGGAACATTAACATAGGAGGAAGCTTTTAAAAGTCTTGTTTTGGATAAATTATAGAGATAGATTGTATCTCCAACTAGATAATTAGCTAGATAATGTAATAGTAAATCCTCCATCTATAGTATTTAGTATTTTTTAATTTGAATCTTGATTGGGAATAGTTGGATTTAGATCAAAAATTTGTTTAAATATCCATTTTATTACATTTTGATCTAATGGTTTCCAGTTTTAATGATAGATTATAGATTTGAGTGCTTTTGATATAATTTGCATATCATATTCAATTTCTCAAATTTATCATCTCATAGGTATAAAGCATGTTTGCATAACCCATAATTAGTAGACAATAAATATATTTGTACCTAGGAATGTACAACATATATACACATAATATTTTTAAACTTTATCATTTATTAATTATTATTCTAGTAGTTGTTTCCACCTCATTGGAGTTATATTTTTGAGTACTAGTGTAAGACTATGGATAGGACCAGGCCCTCCTCACAAAATATTCATTACCTCATTAAAGTTATAATGAAATTACATGTGTCAAATTTGAGAATTGCCTAAAAATTATATAAATTAAATTTTAAATTTAAAGAGAATAATCAATTATAAAAAGACAATACTAATTATTCATTATTATTATAAAAAAAATACACAAATTTTATTCAGGCACAACTTGATGATATATTAATAAAAATCCACTTATATATTATTTTCAATAAATACTAATCTTATAGCTAACATAACTTTTTATTTTTAGTAGTCTTTGAAACATGTTATTTTTAGTAAATTTGCATATGAAATTATATGGGCCTATAAAGCATCCCTTATTTCATTACATATATAAAAGACTCAGGAGTGACATATAACTCTAATTCCATGACCCATATACAAAAGAAACTAAATTTGTAAAATTATATGAAAGGTGAAAAAAATATAATATGCATTTTTTGGCCTTTAGATGTACTTGCTTAGGCCTAAAAATGTGTTTAAAATTTCACTAAGTTTCTAGCATGACTTAAGAGTACATTAATATATTGAATATAATTTTTAAAAAAGAAAATGGGTTCAAACGGAGTCCCATCTTAGAAGTTATGCCTTTTGCAAGAAGATGTGCTTCCATATCATCCTCCTCTAGTTGAAAATAACTTAGCTCTTGCAAGTTTTTATGATCAAACTCATACCATTTATTACCATCCATTGTTTTCAATGCCCATTATGATATTGAGGTGTTATTATATTTCTATCATTTCCCCCACTATACCATATACTTTATATAACTACCCTGCTTGGTATTGCATATATTAAAATTTGGTATTTGACATTTGAAAATTTCAATCTTGACCTAAATTTATCCTACATGAATTTTGTGTCTCTAAACAACTCTTATTATCCATTCCCACACACTTGCATGTTAGTTATGAGCTTGATTTATTATAAGTTTCTATCATTCACCAAAAGGATCCTTTTATTTTGCATTAGATGAGTTAAATATCCTATTTAAAAATTATAGATCACCACATTTCCATTATTATCTCCTATAAAATAATTTTAGACTCAAATAGTAATCCTGAGGCTAACATTACCATCCTTCATATAGAAGTGATTTTTTTTTAAATAAAATCATTCTCATAGGTCAACCCATTCACCTAACGTGTTGGTGGTGTGGTAACTTACCTAATTGATCACATATGATCAAACATATTCATCATCTTGTACTCTCTAAAATTATCAAGTACTTATCAAATATACTACTACACATTTGAAAAATATGCTATATTCTTCCCAAATTATAAATAAATCACTATGTGTAACCATCACCCATGTTTGAAGCACACCAAGCCAGGTCAAGAGCCAACATTGTCAAGATCAAAACCATATTTATAGGTTTATTCATATAGTGAAATAACACAATTTCACAATCACTTTAAGGGGAAGAACTAAATGTGGCTTGAATTCTATTTTTAGAGTATTGGATAGGCAGGAAATGAGTAACCATCAAAGGGGGTGATTGGAGTTAGCTCAACCCAATTACACTTCCTCAATTTTTATAGGTTTTAATTCTTCATAAGTCGAACTAAGGTATCAAGGAGAAGGAAGCTAATTTTAGAATTGAACTTCAAAATTACACACATAGACATTACAAACAAATAAATTGGACTATATGTTTATAGGGAGCTAAATCTTCCTAGGATAGTAACGTCATCTCTAGTCATTACTATCAATGTTTATATCCAAGCCTAACATTAGTGAGCCTACACACACAAGGATAAAGTTCTAGATATATGAACCATAGACTATGTTCTAGTCTATTTATATTATTTAAACATAGTCATATTCAACCAGTCAAATAATGAAGCTAAGTATCTTGATCTCTTTAGTATTTTATATAATTCAACACATGCCACTTGTCAAATTAGGTTTAATATCTTACATTTAGATTCATACTTAATTGTCATAATTTATAATTTGAATTAATTAATCTAGTCTATCTTATTATGATTAAAATTAATCTAAAAATAAGGTAAACATATTGGTGAACCCATATAATTCTCAAACCATGTCAAACACTTACTTTCCCTTATGGTTTCATCCTTCTCTCTCTTAGGGTATAAATTTGATTTCTAATTACCAATTATCCTATATGTAAATTAAGAATTTTTATATTTTACCCTTAGGTTTCACACTCATTTTACTATTAAGGTCCTTTCCTAAGCTTGTTGATTGTCCTCCTTCTTGTTTGGATCATAACAAACCCATAACAAATTTATTTTCTAAATTATCCATGGTGAGTTTGTTTATCTAGATAATTTTGACTTGGTATGCTAGGGTTTTATCACATGTTGGATTGTCATACCACCATACTCTCTAATAAGAAGCTTATATTTTTTCATTATTATAAAGGTTGTGCATTTATTGCACTACATATGCCTTTCAACCACCCTTAGGGTGAATAATCCATCTATTTAGTGCCCTCATTATTGGGCCTTACAACATTTATTATAAGTATTTACTAAGGAGTTATGGGAAGCAATGGCACCAAAGTGGGTGATTTTTTTTGTCTTGAAGGTTTTCCATGATGTAACAACCCTTCCCTTGAAATCATCCTAATTTAATTTTAGAATGCCCATAGATTGATAAATATTAAAACTACTATGAAAATTTTACTCTTGTTTTTTTATTTTATTGTTCACGTCCTCATTGAGTAATTTGTAATCTTGGGTTCACAACACTTGGTCAGTTCTCCATGGTTTTAAGCTTACGGAAGTCCAGAACTTGACCAAGGGTTTTTTATTTTTTAAGTTTAGTTTAAGTTTAATGGACTAGATCAATGTCATTCCATTATTTCCCATGGGACCTGGTAGTATTTTCTCATTGGAACAAGACTTCATCATCTCATAGCAAGCCAAAATCAAAAATACTAGTTTGGATAGAGTTTCCTAACCTTCCCTTTCCATTGTGTAATTTTGTCCATCTATCGATTAAACCCATAAGGCACTTCATAGGGTTTGAAAAAGAATTTTTTTATGCAACCCGACCCTATAAAAATGTTTGTTTCAAAGTTAATGTTGATAAAGATCCCAAGGAAACCATTGACATCCAAATAAAAGATAAAAATTATCATAGAGGGTGATTTATATTGAAATGCTCAATATTTGATTTTAGTGTCAAGCCATGTGTAACTTGATGGACAAATATTGACTGAAATTATCATTTAAAACCTCTCCTAAGGTGATTACAAATGCAAAAACATATCTATATAGTTTAAATATTATTTCTAAGAATGGAAATCAACAATCATGCACTATAGGCAAGGTCTAAACTCCTATATACAAAATCTTAGGTGGTTATATGGTGAAAAAAAGTAACCATTTCCTACCAACCATAAAAAAATAATGCTTCTTTTTATGTACACCCCATAGGTACAAATGTTTTACATGGATCTCAAAGCCAAATAAGGAT
Source organism: Torreya grandis (assembly GCA_037957365.1). Classification (NCBI taxonomy): domain Eukaryota; kingdom Viridiplantae; phylum Streptophyta; class Pinopsida; order Cupressales; family Taxaceae; genus Torreya; species Torreya grandis. The sequence goes on from JARHVA010005971.1 coordinate 156,504, forward strand.
CTCCTAGATAACACAACCTACTCATGAAGTAAAACAACCAAAAATAGTAGACCAACTTATCATGTTGGACCACAAATATTTATACAATATATATCCACTAATTGAAGATGGGGATTATTTGAAATAAAAATGGCATGTATTTCACTTGAGTGCTTTCATGAAAGGTAACCACCAATCCTACCTTGAAAATAGTTTTTTTGTTTTGGCCGAGGATGAGGAAACCACCAAGCAAAAAAATATTAATGAATATTAGTGTATTCATGGAATGTGTGAGGGATTATCAACATGACCCAAAAAATTCATTGTAATGGATATGTGTCTTTTGTTTTTCAAATTGAAATTTATTTTCTTGTAAGAAGTTAAGATCTCCAAGTTTTCTCTCTCCTTCACTGTCAGAATGATATGACCAGGAGTTATTTTCTAGATTCCACACATGATAATGGATGTGAGGGTGTGGTATCATTAATTTAACCATTCATTTCACCCAATATCAATTTTTGAGGATCACACCCCAATCATTAGGTGGTGTAGACCAACTTCAACTTCAATGGCCACTTTTTTGGTATTGTTAGTATTTATGCCCTAATGATGCGATTAGAAGGTCAATTTTTTGACATTGACTTGTTTAATCATTAATATATTATAAATAGATCCTTTATGACAAATTAAACATAATTGAATCACTATATGAGAAGGAGGGGTTTCTCTTCCCATGGTGGTGGGATGGAAAAATAGAGGCATGGTTATAAATGCATAATAACTTTGGTGTCTTTGATCCTAACCACCACCGCCACCTTAATTCCACCTCACCTTGGTTCACATGGTATAATTTATACCAAATATTTGATAGAGTGGTGAAATGTTTATACCATGCTCTTTTTGTTGAGCAAAATGTTTTCTCTCTTACCAATAATTTTGACTACGCTATGGTAGTAATTCCTAATGTGTTAATATCTGATCACCTTCCCATAAAATTTGAGATTGAGTGGGATGTTATTTAATCCAATATTACTAAACCTTAATTATACTTCAATACTACCCACCTTCATAATCTTAGGACCTATAAGCTCATTATCAAAACATGGAATTTTACTCCCTAGCCCTTTGGAACCTTTGTTTGGATCTAGTGTTGGGATAATGCCATCATAGGACCATGATATTTATCCATATTTAGAGTTGGAAAGATAATTTATTTTTGTGTAAATATGATAATTCCTCAAATCATGAATTAAACCAACTTTCACAAGAGTTGGAGCTATCTCCATTAAATGAAAATATTAAAAAGCAAGCTGCCTTGTGGTGGCATAAGCTTAAATTTGAAGAAATCTACCAAGTTTAGGGATTTTAGGCTTGTGTTCACATGAAATGGTTAAAAATTAATATATTAAAAATAACTTTTCTCTCTCCTCTATTTTAGGCAAATAATTGATTGTGTTAAATCCATTCAAGAAGCTAGTTCTTGACTTACACATCTTGATATTTTACAAGATTTTATGGCTCATTATCATGGTGTGTTTGTGGCATAAACATACACACATAAATAATAATATTATCTTAAAAATAAATCCAAGTTTTTCCATTAAATATATCTAAATCTCAATGGGTGGCATGTGATAGGATTCTCTATATTGAATATCTTCATGAGATAATTATGTAGATGGCCATCGATAAATGCCTAGGTATTGACGGGTTACCTTGTAAATTATATAAAAATATTTGGGATAACATGGATATGAATATTTTGAATAAGAGAGTAAAAATTATATTTTATTTAGTCTAAAATTTAAGCTATGTATCAACCAATATATCCCATAATTACTAGTTATTAATCTAGTTGTGTTGTAAGTGAGATTGTCAATTAAAATTTATATTAAATAACTTTAAAACTAAAAAAATATTCTTGATAGTTTTCATTTATGAATTCATAAAATAATAAACTAGATATAAAAATATTAAAAATGCATTTCTAAAATGAATCATTGTGCTACTCTTGTGCACAATCATTTATTAATAATAAAGACTAAAACTAGCTAATTATAAGGAACTTGCATGACAAGTTAAGAATAAATTAAGACATTCATTTATAAAATAATAAAAATAAAAATAAAATAATAAAAATATAATATAATATAATTTTTTTTACTCACTAATAAGATATGGACATCATGCAAGAAGCCTCTTCATTAGTATAATAAACATGCACACTCACATACACACTAGACAAGTGAAAGTCTAAAAATAGAACTCTAAAAATATAAACATAAAAAAATATAAAATATAAACCTAAAAATATAACTCTAAAAATATAACTTTATAAATATAATTTTGATGAAAATAACTTTAAATTTAGTTAACTAAACATTCAGTGAACTAGATTCTAACTAGCACTTATAGCTATATTTTAGAAAGTTCTTAAAAAATATCTAAAATTAACCAAACACTTAATCTATAAGATAAATGAATTAAATAAACATACTAAAATAATAAAATAAAAAATAAACTAAATTTAATATAAATACTCAAGTTACCATATTAGCATCATACTCAATGTTGCCCTCTTTCATAAAAAGAATAGAAATGCCTGCCATCTCCTTAAGTCTTCCATGAATTATGAAATCCATTGGTGAGAATATGAAAAAATTGATATTTAATTCTCACATAATGAAAAAAGTGTTTATCATTAATCAAGTCTTTGAAAAAATGATGTTTGAGTTCAATATGTTTAGTTCTAGCATGGAAAACTAAATTATTGGACAATTTTATTGCTCTATTGTTATCATAAAAAATATGTATTGGCTCAAGTTGAGCCTCTTTTAAATTAGGTAAGAGTATTATTATCCATAATAATTATGTGTAAGATAATTTAATGTATTTATATTTAAAATTATTAGAGGATATTATAATTTTAGCTTATTTTTTTGAAGACCAGGAAACCAACCCACTTCTTAATGTGAAGCAATATCCTGAAGTTTACTTCTTGTCATCAAGAGATCCTCCCCAATATGAATGCATATCCAATTAAATATAATGTTTTTTGGTATAAAATTAATACCATGATCATAAGTACATCTTACATATATGAATTTTTTTTCATTGTTTACAAATGCTTGAGTGACAGTTTACCCATAAATATAGAAACTAATGAAACCCCATAACTGATATCAGGTTTTGTCATATTGAGATACATCAAACCTCCCACCATGATTCTAAAATTATTTTCATCAAGTGAAGGATTACATCATCTCTCATTATATTTTCTCCAATTTCAATTGGAGTGTTTATGGGCTTTGATTCTTGAAGATTTTACTTCTTTAACATGTCTTCGGCATACTTGGATTGAAAAATGAATGTTTCCTCTTTATTTTGATGGAATTTCATGCCAAGAAAGTAATACATAAGTCCAATATCAGTCATATCAATTTTTTATTTCATATCTTCTTTTAGATATTCAACATCTTCATAGAGCTACCTATAAATAACAAGTCACCTACATAGAGACAAACATATAACACATTAGAACCCAATGCTTGTATGTAAATAATTGGTTCATTTTAAATTCTTACAAAGAATTTATCCAATAACCAACTATCAATTATTACAATCAAGATCTTAGAGCTTATTTTAGCTCATAAATAGCCTTTTTCAACTGATATACCTAAAATTATTTACCCTTTAACTCAAAACCTTATGGCTACCCCACATATACTTATTATTCAATCAATACATTTAGGAATGTCATTTTTACATACATTTGAAGGATTTTACATCCTTTATGAGTATATAAAACAAAATTTAGTATTAAAGTATGTTGACATGCTATGGGCTCATAGTCAACCCTATATGTTTGTGCAAATTCTTTTGCAACTAGTCTATCTTTTAGCTTGTCAAATGTTACTTCACTCTTGAATTTGATCTTATAGACCCAATTTATACCAATGACATATTTATTTAATATAATATTATCTAAGGTCCATGTATTTTTTTTTAAAATTAATCCATCTCTAATTTCATAACATCAACCCATTATTTATTTTAACTAGCTTTTGCATAACTTCTAGGTTTACTAGCCACATATGACAATGCAAACATAGTATTTTAATCATAAGTATCATAAAAAAATTACCTTCCTAATGTTTAATACTTTTGATACTCTTATTATAATTATTATCTAAAATTTTATTGGCTGGATGTGGATTCAACAAACTCTTGTTCTTGCTTGAAATTGATGAAGATAGATGACTAGTCTCTTAAGAGGAGTTAATATTGTTTTATGTTGAATTAGAAACATGTGTAACAATTTGTAAGCCCTCAAAATAAAATTAAAGAAGCTGACCCAATTAATTTATGACCACTGTATCTATATGATTATAATAAACATACATCCTATTTAAAAAAAATTATAATCCCTTGAAATACTTGTGGATTTACTAGTAGGATTATAAAACTTGTATGCATTACTTTCATCATTATATCCTACGAAATTGTGATAAATAATCTTAGGATATATATTTTTTAATAAAAATAAACATAATTTATTTCAATATTATATTTAATTTTTATCATTTTTATGCTACCCTTTCCTTCAACTTGGTTGGACTTTCCATGTCTCAATTGTACTTGACTTTTGAAAGAGTCATCTAACTTTGTTGAAACTATTTTTATGACTTGTCATGTGATTTTGGCACCTTAAATAAATAAATCATGAATTATTATCTTCCTATATTACCTCATTTCATGTGATAAAATAATTTTATCCCTCTTGAACATTACTTTGCTTAGCTTGAAAATCTTTCTTTTCACTTTCTTTATTAGCTTGATTTTTAGGTGCTAGTATCCTATAATCTTTTATCACGTGTCCTAATTTTTGGTAATAATGAAAAGTAAAATATTTATTACTATTACTTGTGAAGTTGGATTCAAAATTTTCTTTTGATTTTGATTTTTATAACTCCCTTAATTTTAATTTTAATTTTTCTCTTTGATATTTGAAACTTATGCCTTAGTTTTAAGTGCATAATTTTGATCTCATGTGTATAGTCTTATCATATCCTCATGGGACAAGAGAGAACCCACTAACTCATCAACACTTATAGTGTTCATTTACTTAAAATCTTCCAGATTGATCAAAATATATATCCATATTTTAATTACATATCTCAAAATATTCCTTACTATAACATCTTGAATAGTTTCTCAATAAACTATCATTCTATGCATCAAGTCATTTATCCTTATGAAATATTCTCCAACTCCTTCACTATCACACATTCTTAAATTTTCAAAATTCATTTTAGGAGTTTAGATTTTTACTTATATTACCTTAGTATATATTTAATATTATGTTTATAAGGTATTACATGCCTCAAGGGAATTATTTCATCTTAAAATTATTGGATATATGCTTGAGTCTATGACACTTTGAAGATAGAAGAAAGCTTGTGCATTCTCTTTTTTTTCATCATTTTTTATTTTTTTCTGATCTTGAATCAATGTATTATAATATTGAGGTGATGTGTACCCATGGATAATATTTTTACAAAATCATTTCCATACAATAATTCTTTTCAACTGATCTCTTAGATACTCAAATTTGTCACTTTTGAAAATAAGAATATTAATAGAAGCAAAATTCACTAAAGCCATTGATTCTTTTGATAATATTCTGAAACACTTATGAATATTTATTTAATGTGGCTATTATACTAAATAAAAGTTTTTAATGTATTTAGGGAGTGAAAATTATATTTTATTTACTCTTAAATTAAAGATATGTATTAACCAATCAATCCCATAATTATTTAGTTGTTAGTCTAGCTGTGTTGTAAGTGAGATTGTCAACTAAAACTTACAATGAATAACTTAAAAATCAAAACCGTGTGGTCAATATATTTAATTTATGAATAAATGAAATAAAAAATCAATATAAAAATATAACAAATTAATTTCCAAAATGAATTATTGTGTCACTCTTATGCATAATCTTTTATTAATAATAAAGGCTAAAACTAGCCAATTACAAGAACTTGCATGAGAAATTAATGCTAAATTAAGATCTTTATTTATCAACTAAGTAAATTAAAAATGGATTCCTAAAAATAGATTATAATATAAAAAAACTAATCATTAATAAGATATGGACATCATGCAAGAAACCTCTTCATCAAATTAAAAAAAAACATGCATACTAGTTAAGTGAAAGTCTAAAAATAGAACTCTAAAAATAGAAATATAAAAATATAACTATGAAAATATAAAATAAAATAAAATAAAACTTTAAAAAAAAAAATTAACTTAAATAAATTTAAATTTAGTTAACTAAACATTCAAACATTCAATGACTTGGACTCTAATTAATAATTCTAGCTATATTTTAGAAAGTTCCAAAAAAGTGTCTAAAATTCACCAAATAATTAATATAAGAAATAAATGAATTAAATAATCCATCCTTTGCTAATAAAACACCAAATAAAATAAATTTAACATGAATATTCAAGTTCATATGTTGACATCATACTTAACAGGGTCTAAATTTTCATAAAATCTATCTTTAAGCCATTCAAACCCATTCCCTTGGCAAGGTTATAAACCAAAGTAATATTAAATTCATTAAAAAGCCATGAGATTTGGAGCTCAATACCATTTGGAATCATATTAATTTTATTTATGTTTTATATAAGATTATTTATAAAGTTATTGATCTTCATGTTAGATATATCCTTCCCCTTAATGTTTACTTAAGCATACATGACTCATTCAAAATAAATACATTTTAAACAACATCATTGCTATTTGGGAAGGAATGGAATGAGATTTATGGTACTACTAAAAATATTTTTTTATCAAGATTGATTTTGATAAATCTTATGACTGAATTAAATGATATTTCATTTTGGATATGTTGCAAGTGTTAGGGTTTGGCCCCAAGTTTTTAAACCTAGTTCAAATGATTTTTTAAGATGCAAGTACCTATATTACCATTAATGGGGTTTAATTTAAAATTTTGGTTCTCTTTCACACTATTAATTTAGGATACCCATTTTCTCATGCATTTTATGTGTTATTTATCAAAGGCTTATGCTACCTTTTGGCTAATTAATATTTTAGAAGTTTGGTCAAAGTTATATATCTTACCAACACCCACTCTCACATGGTTAATGGGAAATTTAATGATGATTCATTATTTAGACTAGATAAATAAGATCAATTCATATCCAATGTTATGAAAAGTCTTGATGTGTTTTGTTTGGCTTCTGGTTCTTCCATTCAATGGAAAAAAACCTAATGTTATATACAATCCATTTCCCATTTCCTTCTTAATCATTACATTATAAATGGAATTGGATTCCACCTAAAGAATAGTTCAAATTTATAGGCATCCCATTTTCCTTTTAACTCTCTCCCTTTGATTTTTGGTAGTATGTTGTATAAAGGGTGGATTTTTTTCTTACTCGATATCTAAACCACTCTCACTAGTGAAAAAATTTCATAATTTATCTAAGGTTTTTGTGGCCACTCATGTTTACTACTCCTCTTGTTGATCTCACTCTAAGGTTACCTATGATAAATTGGATTTTTTTTAGGAATTTTCTATGGGTGAACTATGAAGGCAATCAAATATTCCATCAAGTATCTTGAGATGTTTGATAGAAGCCAAGGTCCCTAAGAAGACTTGGTTTTTTAGATATAAAAATTCAAGGCCATGATTTGTGTGATAAATGGATCATTTATGATTTATATGGTAATGAAAACTATAAAATAATTCATAGGAATCACATAAATTAGGTAAACCCCATAGGCAAAGGAGCCTATAAGGGTTTAAACCATCAAAAATATATTTCTCACTTAGGTCCCTATCACCATTGTGGGTGCCTTTGTGGCTAATAGTCTCTAGAAGGTTTGGTAGATTATTGAAAGGCATATGATTTGGGAAAGTGATGGGTTTTAGTTTAGGATTTATCTCAAATCTTAATCACTATGGTGCTCTCTAGTTTTTATGTATCATGAAGTCCCAATTGCCTTTGTGTCTTGGGTTAAAAGTCTTATTTTTTTAGAAAAGGAATCAAAGTGACCTCATAACTATTTTTTATTCAAACTAAAGATTAGGTTCCTTAGTATATATTACAACACCAATTTTAGCTATATCTTAGTGACCATGAGTCCATATCATAAATCAAAATTTTATACCTAATATCCATCTCCACATGATTAGCATGAAAAATCCATCTAGGTGGTGGATTAATTAAAAGTGGCCTATTGAGACCCCCTTCCTCTAGTATAAACCCTGGTTAGTTTATTGACTCATCTCTCAAAAGTCTCTTCCTATGGAAAATATCAATTTCAAATGGAAGTTAAATTCTATTGAAAATGTTTGGTGAAGAATATTTCTCATGTGTGGTTAACTATCATTAAGCAAAATCAATCACACTTGTTTTGGTGTATTATCCACCAAGGTCTCCCTATTTTCTCTCACTTAGTACACCTTATATGGATCACCCGATTTTCTATGTGTGCAAACACCCATAATATTTAAAACACATTATTTAATTTTTTAAGATTATTTAGTCTACTTGGTAAATGATTCACACCCTCTTCTAGTCCTTTTATCCTAAGATGTTTACCTCGAAGATGGTGCTTTTAAGGAACTTGACCATGATTTCTACAATTTTTTCACAAATTTGGCACATTTTTTGAGCTAAAATTCTTTTTAAATAATGGAAAATAAAAAATGAGTCTACTTTTAACCAAGTTATGTTAGAGGATTTAGTTTTTAATATTAATAGGATTAATGTATTATGCAATGCTATGTTTTAGATTCAAGTGTAAGTTGAAATAGTGATTATAGAGCTTACCCATATTTATACATTGTTTAATCATTGGGGTAACACCCATTGTGTGGTTAACAAAGTATTTAAAGGTACCACCATCATTTATCACCCCCATGGCACCATATACATGAGTCCTAAGGGAGGAATTAGTCATGTAGACAATACTACAATGGTTTCCATTAGCTACATTTCCCATCTCCAGGACCTCAAGCTCATGGCCATGGAAGTAATATTAGTAATATTTTGGATGGAGACAATGGATGTAATAGTGGGGATGGAGGAAGGGGTGGTGTTGGCCAACTATGGGTTGTTTTCACCACTGCAATGGAAGTTTCTACACTTGGCCCTTGTTATTTATCCTACCAAAATAGATAATATTGAAGATAAATAAAAAGATAAGGAGGAAGATGGTTGGGATCCTATACTTAATTTTATAGACCCACTAACTTCTAGGGGCTGAGGAGGGTAGGGAGACAAGCCCAAAGATGCCCCACCTCCTCATCCTCTATCCTCTATCATTTCTCCTACTACCTAATGTGAAGTTTGCTTTATGAATCTAATTTGTAGTTATTTCGTATTGTCACTTTTTTGGTTGATTTTTTCTCAAAGTTTATTAAGCTGATGTAATATATTAGCTTCTGTCGATGTGACTCTTGGGGTGTGAATTCTTCCATTTAATTTTTTAATTATTAGCTATACATTATATTTTTTAATGTAATTCAAATGAATTTTCAAATTAAAAAAGGTTACATTTTTTTATAGTTATATAATGTGGATAAAAATATTGTTTTTGTTTGCTAAATAATGTACATATTTTCCTAAATTTGTAATTTACTATTTTTAGTAAATTTGGCATAGTAGACAGAAGGTAAACCCATTTTTAAAATAATTTATGGGTTTTGTTTATCAATTATTTTTTATTCAAAAACCTCATTCTATTTACAATAATTATTAATAAATTTCTTGGAGTGGTTGGTTATTTATTTGACCCTTATCATGGAACTATTTACATGTTTATTTGCTTAGCAAGAGTAATATTTTATTGTCTTTGAGTACTCTATTAGGTTTAAAATTACAAATGAATAACAAGATAAATTACCTAATAGTCTTCATCCTCTAGATTTTCCTATTGTCTAGCCATGCCATGCCTTATGTTTATAATGATGAATGGAAAAACAAACTTGTGTGATTAATTATCCTAACTTTATAAATGAGGAAAATTATTATGAAGGAAATGATTATAATTTTTATTATCAAGATGATTGGTACAATAGTGAAGAATATGATCAAAAAGAAACTAAACAAACTAATTAAAAAATAGAAGAACCTAGTTCCCCTACTTCTTTACATTCTTATATTTATCACACACTAGAACAAGAGGAAAATAATGATGCATTATCTCATGTTTCTAGCATTAAATTTAAAAAATAAAATACAATATCACTATGTGTAGATGATGCACATAATTTTTTGCCTTGGAAAAATATGTCTACATATGATGATACTTTTAGTAACGTAGAAAATGTATACGTTCATTTTTGTAAAGAATATTCATTTAACACACATAGTTTGCCATAATGGTTTTCTAAAACAATTCATCTCACTAGATGTTAACATACAAGGGAATAAAGCATGCATGCCAAATGATTTTATTAGTGAAAAATAATGATAAATTTCTTCTCTCTATAAATGGAAAATAATATGAAATAATGTGATACTTATTTTCTTTCTCTAGAAATGATAAATGATACATATGAGTGTGATGATTTTATCTCATATCTTGAAATTCAATGTCATAATCCTCACCATTATCCTAAAACTAAAGGTGAAAACATCTCTTTGCGTAAAACTTCTATTGAAACACAATGTGATGCAATTTATACTATTACTTTACAAGCACAATGTGATGAGAATGCCATGCTATGAAATGATTCAAAATTATAGAATGATGTTTCCATATAATTCAATCCTTGGAAATGCAATGATATTGGTGATTAATCTATTATACCTATGTTTTGAGAATATAGTAAGTTAAAACAAAGGAATGAATCTTTCTAAACCACTAGCATTTCTACTAGCATTATCATTTATATGATGCAATCTATAAATTAAATCCAAAAACAATTAAATATTTTTGTTTTAAGGTTAGCTCACTTGATTTGTTTAGGACCTCAATTAAGAGATATGGGCATAAAGACTATTGAAGGAATTTTGAACATGAGCGATGGGTAGGAAGAAGGTGAGGTATAGCCTAAAGATCCCATGTAAGATGTGATAGTACCATTGGTGGATCCTAGATCACCAGTTATCTCAAAATATTATTTAGTTCCCTATGCTGGGAAAAATTATGGTCTACCAGACATAGGACCTAATTCTACTAAAGGAAAAAGACCTATCTTGTGGGCTGACTTGGTGGTTGGTGAGCATCCTATCAAAAAACCCTTAGAAGATTCCTTCTTGGTTCCATTTGGAAACAAAAATGAGGTATGTATCAAGGTTCCAAAATATATCATAAAGCATATTGACTCTTCACTATCAAAATCTATTTTATCTAAATTCAGTGACTTTAGGCTGAATATTAACTTTTCATAAGTGGGAAAATTTCAAGTGGCAACTTAAGGGCCATATAGACATTGTTGTTATGCCCAAGAATTTTTTCTTGATTAACATTTCTCATTATAAAGAATACATCAAGATTATAATTAGATGCCCATGGTTTATGGGTAAATCCATAGTCAGCCTTCAAAAGTGGAAGGCATAATTTAATCTAAATAGCACTGTCATGTAATACATACCTATCTAGGTGAAACTACCATAGTTACCTTTGGAATTTTGGGTCCCAGAGGTTTTTTTAGAAATTACTAGGGTCCTCAACCAACCAATCTCCATCGATCCTGTGATTAGATCTAAACTTAGGCTCATAGATGCCTGAGTTTGTGTGTTCATCCCAACTAACAGACCCCTGATTCACTCCATCAAGATAAAATCTAAATATGGGGTTTAGAACCAATGCATAAATTTTAAAAGGGATTTGAAATCTACAAAACTTATGATGTTCTAAATCATTCTTCCAAAAATTACCTCTTGATCAAGAATCCATCCTTTCTCCCACTCCTCACTCAATTTAGAAACCTTCTTCCCAGAACCCTTCTCCCCATCTCCCTACTACTCTCATTCCTAATTCCCCCTCCCCTCTTAAATATCCCTCTTTCCCTCATCCTAAACCCACTCTAGCTATTCTTATCTTAGGGAAAATTTTCTCAGCTGTAGCACCTTCTAGGCCATCTTCTAAATTGAAGATTCTTAGCCCTTCTTGGGCTAGTTCAAAATTAAAGGCCATAGCTACTATTGATCCTAAGGCTCTGGTTACTCTAAAGCTAGCTAATACAATTGTGGTTAATACATACTTGGGGGACATCTGATCTAAAGTAGCATTTTCATATCCCATTTCCCCTTCTCCATATCTTAGGGAACCATAAAGAGATGCCCAAGTAACCTTGCCCTATACCATCTCTTATGAAACTTTATTGTTTGATAAGGATCTAATCCCTCAAGAACTAACACCTGATTAGGTTCTTATAATCCCAATCAAATGTTATGGGGTTTCTAAGTCCTTCTCCCCTTGTGAAGGTCAATTTTACTCAAAAAACAAAAGATACAACTCTGAGATAATCAAGGAAATGGTCAAGGAACAATGGATGAATGTCCAACCAAAAAAGGGTAGGAAAAAGGATGAAGTTGGAGAGGAACTAAAATATTTAGGTAGACCAACTAATAAAAATTATAGAAAATTAGAAACTAATAAGCAAGTAGTAAAGGGTATACAAATGACCCTTAGACATTTTTTGAGTAATAAGAAATGAAGATCATCTCTTGGAACATAAGGGGGTTGAATAACCCTAGGAAACAAAGGTTGACTATAAATATGGTCCTTAATCATAAACTAGATATTATTATTATTATTATTCAAGAAACCAAAATGTATGTGGAAAAACTTTTGAAGAATAAAACTAATATTTGGGATAAAGATTTGTGTAGTAACAACAACTCTCATGGTGCCTCAAGGGGGATGACAATGTTTTGGGATCCAATTATTTTGGAAAGAAAAATCTTTTTAGAGATCGATTCTCATATCATAGTATTTTTCAAAGAAACTCACACTAAAATAAACTATGTTCTTACTAATGTGTAAGCTCTAAATTATATGAATGATAGGTGAAAGTTATGGGAGGATCTAGTTGAAATTAAGAGACTTTTTAAGGGCTGAAATTGGATGGTGGTAGGGGTCTTCAATTCTCCTTTGTCCCTAGAGGAAAAGAAAGGGGTAACCTATTCACTCAATAACATCATGATGGATTTTAGTGAGTTTATTATAGAATTATAACTAACTGATGTTGACTCAAAAGGCAACCCTTTCACTTGGTCAAATAGGAGATTGGGTGAAAATCTCATTTAAGTTAGGTTCGATAGATTTTTGGTTTCTTTGCAATGGAATTTACATTCTACCAGCTCCCTCTCTTATCTTTTAAGGATTGGATTTGATCACAACCCACTGGTGTTCTCTAGTGAAAATATGTCCAAATTTAAAAGTGCCCATTTAAGACTTGAGAAAATGTGGCTTTCTAACTAGACCCTGGAGGATTTTCTAAAGGAATGGTGGAAGTTCCTAGTTTAAGGATCTACTATGTACATACTTGCCATGAAACTTAACCATGTTAAATTTAAACTCAAGATATAGAAAAAGGAAGTTTGTGGGAATATTTTTCACCAAAAATATAGAATTGAGGTGGATCTTAGAAAAATAGAGGAAGAAATCAATACTTATGGCTCCACCCCCTACATTCAAAAGAAAAGGAGATGTTAAGTCCTTACCACAACCTAGAAGCTAATAAAGAAACATACTGGTGCCAAAATTCAAGGAAGACTTGCCTCAAGGAGGGAGATAGGAACACTAAGTACTTCCATCTATTAGATTCCAATATCATCGATGTAATTTCATCTCAAAATTTAAGGGAGAAGATGGTAACTAGTATAAGGAAGAAAAAGACATCAAACTACAAATTGTAAACTTCTATAAAAATCTTATGGCCTATGTTCCTTCTAAGGATGCTTAGTTAGAAGAACAAGTGGTTAATATTATTCAGGGAGTCATCTACAAAGAAGATAATGATATCATTCTTTATCCTCCCTTGAATAAAGAAATTATATCTATTATCTTCTCTTTGTAAGGGGATTAAGCCCCTAACCCTGACAATTTTCCTCCATTTTTTTATAAGTTTTTTGGGATATCATCCAAAATGAAGTCTACTTGGATATAATTAAATTTTTTAAAGCTAGAACCATGATTCTGTAATTCAACATCACCTTTCTAGTTCTCATCCCTAATAAACAGGGACCAAATCAATTAAAGGATTTCAAGCCCATTAGTCTTTGTTCCACTTTTTACAAAATTTGCATGAAAGGTCTATATTTAAGAATTCAAACGTTGCTTGAAAAATTAATTGTAGAATAATAATGGGCTTTCATGTTTGGCAAACAAATTTTATATGGTATCATAATTTTCCATGAAACAATACATTTGGTGTCTAATTCCTCCTGACAAGGTATGTTTCTCAAATTAGATTGAATACAACTTATGATAGAGTTTCTTGGTAGTTTCTAAATAGAATCCTCCAAAATTTTGGGTTTAATTAGAAAATAAAAAACCTGATAGCCTCCTAAATTTCTACTCCCATGTATTTAATGATTATATATGGAGTTTCCAGAGGTTTTATCTTGATAGGTAGAGGTCTCAAATAAGTAGACCCCCTATCTCCTTATTTATTTATCTTAATGGCCAAAACCTTGAGTAGGATCATTGACACAGCTAAAATTTTTGGGTCATCAAGGGAATCTTAGCAACTCCAAAAAATAGACTTATCACCCATGAACAATTTGTGGATGTCACTCTGATGATGGGAGAAGCTTTGATTTTTGAAGCCAAATGCTTTAGAAAAATCCTTGAAATCTATGAGATAGTGTCAAGCCAAAGTGTTAACTTCCTCAAAAGTTACTTATTTTTTATCAACACTCCACCTACTCTACAAGAAAATATCTCTAAGATCATTGGATGTGTCATTAAGAACCTCCCCTCCTCCTATCTTGGTATTCCTCTTTTTGATGGAATTATGAAACCTAAATTCTAGAATCCTCTCATTGATATGATTTAGAGAAAGTTATCTATGTGGAAAGGGAATTTATTGTCTCAAGCCATAAAATTTTAATTACTCAAGAGTTCATTGTAAATCATTCCAGTTTACTTCATGTCTTTATTTATTATTTTGGGAAAAGTGGCAGAATAGATTAAATAAATTTAGAAGAATTTACTTAAGAGGGGATCAAAGGATAGATTTAGATTCCCTCTTATTTTTGGGAATAAAGCATGTATTCCATTTTATAAAGGAGGATTGTGGATTATAAGGGTGATATCCATGAATCAAAATCTCTTAGAAAAGTAAGGATGGAGGGTGATCAAGGAAGACAATCATTAGACTAGGATTATTAAGTCAAAATACCTAAATTTTAGGGAGGATTCGTACTTCCTAGCTGAAGAATACCCTAGAAATAGATCAACCTCTGGAAAGCACTGAGAGATGGGAAGGATATTATCAAAAGAGGGATAAAATGGAATATTGGTAAAGGTAACAAAGTGGAATTTTGGTAGGACCCTTAGCTCCAAACCTCAGTAGTTTCCTTGCGTCATGCAATAGAGCTATTTGATTATTTTAAATAGACCATTAGTTATAAGGTGTGAGATTATTGGTAGGAAATTGATGGTAGAAGAAGGTAGAAACTTCTCCATAAATAAAATCTGAACCACCACTAAACTTTTTTATTACAAGAGTTAAATATCATGCTTCAAAACACTCACATCAACATCTTCCCAAAATAAGATGTTCTTATTTAGAAGGCATACCCTAGTAGATTATTCTTAGTCAAATCTGGTTACCTTTCCCTATGGGACAAAGATGAAATTAAAGAGAATTTGAATTGCTTGTGGATAAAAAACCTCATTCCCAAGATCAATGTTTTCTTTTGGATAACAGCTCAGAAGAAGATTGTAATGGTGGATAATCTTATGAAGAAGGGAATTATAATTTCCAATAGATGTTTGTTTGTCTTTCTTCAACCTACACAACTACTCTTGGGTTACACCCAAAACTATTAAGGATATGATCTACCAATGGATGCCCCCTTGGGATTATCCACCATTAAAATTTTGGTGGAATTTGGTCCTTCTTCATATCTTTTGGGGAATTTAGACCTTGAGGAGTTTGATTATTTTTGATAACCTAAATCTTATCCATTCATCCACTTTCAAAAAAATTATGGATTTTGTAAAAGAAAATTGGCTCTCCTATGCTTCATCCTTTGATGGGTCTACTTCTCCATATTTTTCCTAGATTCTTCATCAGCTAAAACTTGAAATCCCTACTTATCCTAACAAGCAGTGCATTGATAGAAATAAGCTCAAATATATTCATCCTCCTCCCCAATGTTTCAAAATGAACTTTGATGGAACTACTAAAGGAAATCCTAATCTGGTAGAAGTGGGAGGAGTTATTCAATATTTTCATGGGAATCTCAAGTCAGCCTTCATAGGACCACTAGGGATCCAAATGAACCATGTATCAGAAGCCAAAGTAGCTTTATGGGGAATTAAAATCACATGAATTTGGGTATAGAGTACTTATAAGTTGAGGGAGTCTCCATTATTATTATCAACTACCTAAAAGGATTGACTCAATCCTCCTAAAATATAATTGGGATCATTAATGATGTAAAAAAATATGCTTACCTACTTCAAGGGGGTGTCCAGTGCCCATGTGTATAGAGAGGGAAATAAATGAGATGATAAAATGGCTAACCTAGGGGTTTATATTAGTTCTATTACACATTGGCAAGGTGATGAGACATTCCCTAATGACATCATCCCCTTTATCAGTCTTGATAAAGGTCATCCCATTTAGTGATATGATGGGCTTATTTATGATTCAACACACTTAGAAGAAGTGAACAAACTTTCACACATGCAAGGACATCATGCCCCATTCATGCCTTAATATTTTAAATATATGGATTAATTTTGAACCAATCTATAATATTTTATACAACACTGATTTCAAAATCACCCTTGATTTCATCTCAAAGGACCCAACCCATGAAAATTGTAGGAGAAGCACATAGTGTAGAATGGGAGGAGATCAAGATTACGTTGAGCCAATATATTATATATAAGTGAAGGAGTATGAATATATGTGTAAGAATATGATCAAAGGAGGGTTCATGACCTATATAGAGAGGTTGGTTGGTTATGACATAACATTGTCTAGAGACTTTGCACGCGGGTGGAATGATAGGAAAATTTGCATGCATGGGCTTAGGCTCTTGGTCACTGAAGAGGTCACAGGGGAGATCACTGACATGGACTATTTTGGAGTAAAGGCATTTATATAAAAGAAGAGAAAGGAAGATATATTCAACATTTTTTACAACAAGGAGAAAAAAACCTGAAATATGTAAACCAAAAAGGGTTCATGAAGGTGGATTTACCTAAACAATGGCTAGATGTGTGTTTGTAGATAATGAGATACATTACACTAGAAGGAAAGTAAATGGTGATTTTATCACACCATTTCCTTCTCCTTAACCATTTAAGGGGCCATACAATCAACTTACCCTTTTTATCCTTAAGTCTCTAGAAGCATCGATCACAAATTTCAAAAGCCACCCCTCAGTAGACTTAACCCACCTAGGGCTCATAATATTCCTAGTTAAAAAGGAGAACCCTTCTAGTCTAAATTATTTACAAAGGAAATCAATATCATAAGAGATCATGAAGATTCAAGCAAAGAGAATGAATTCTTCTTGAATCTTGAAATTAAACAAGCAAGGGACCAAAATGAATTTACTGGGCATGATTTCATGTAGGGGGATTTTAAATTGAGTGGCAATAAAAAGGGGGATCCCAAAATTGTGATTCCAATTTATAGTAGGGGTTAGGCCTTATTTAAACCTAAGATGAAATATGATATCAAGTATTCCTTTGAAAATTACAAACCAAAATGACTATCCATAAGCTTCTGTGTATGTAAATAATTGACAAGTTTGAGAAATTGAAAAGTCTTCTATTTCATTTCAAATCTACTTCAATTAAGGACAAAAAGGAAAATGGAATGATTGAATACACCCACCATGGGTTTAGAAACCACACAAAGTGGTAGGGGTGATGAAATTAAGAAGGAAACTAAGAAGGTGATGGAATATTTCAAGTCTAATAGGATGAAGTGAAAGAGGCCAGATGAAAAAAATGAGTAGGGAATTAGGAATCTGACTAGAGGTAAGAACAATAAAGTGGAGAACACAGAGACCAAGTAATTGGTCTTCTACTCTGAGTCCAAGGAATCAAACTAGTTGGTTAGTGGTCTAGGTTTCCTTTAGTGTTTTTCTTATTTTTTGTGTCTTTAGGTAGAAGTTGGAGTTTCTAATTAGTTTATAAAAATTATCTCACTCTATTTTGTTGAACATTCTTGCATATATTTCACCTTCTCTTTGTATGGGTATAGGACCCATCAACACATTTTTTAACCTATCAAATAAAAAATAATAAGATACGCAAAAAGTAAATTTCAAATGTGGTCATATATAATAAGGTGGAACCAATTTTATATTCAAAAAGTATAGTTAATGTCCTAAATAAAAGGCAAGAATCAAAGAACATAGGGTACAAAGCTACTATTAGCACAAAAAGACCAATGAAAAATAAGAATGAACCAATCAAGTTTGATAGTTTTAGATATCAAAAACATATTATTTTTGAGACATTTATTGATAAAAAGATAATCAACTTACCTCATAGTTACTATCACCCTCCTGATTGCTTTAAACGAGTAAATACAAATTCATTTTTCAACTATCATCAAATTAATGGACATTGTGACATCATTGTTATGCTTATCCATCAAAGATTGCACAACTTTCAAATATATGGTTTATTACATTTTTAAAAATTGAAAATATGTCAATGAGATCCCATTCTCCATCTTCTTCTACTACTCATCTAATGATGACCAAGATATACCATAACATTCTTGAAAAATAACTAATGGTACTTTGGGCTTCTAAGGCAGATGTTTCTAGAAGAATATATTATTTTAGCTTAAATTATATGAAGATTGATATTTCCTAGGATGTTCCTATCAAGGAGACAATGGTCATTCAATATATTATTAGAACCAAATATAGAGAATATGTTTCTATAGATGATAAGCAACAACACAATACATGAAAAATTGGATTTCTTAAGTATTTGGGATATAATGATTAAGATTTATAACATACATATGAGAATTCCATGTGGATGTTACCATTAAAATCTATATTAGGCCTAATATAGTTAACACATTGTTATATGTACACAAGAATATTACCGAAGGAAATGTTACTTTGGGACAATCAAGGTTACAAAAAATGGGAGTAGATTTTGTTAGGATTCACAAAAAGAAATGCAATTACATCATCTCCAATGCAAATGTTGATATAAAATAAAATTCACTTAGTTAAGGATCAATGAAATAAATAAGGGACATTTTTAATAAGAACAATAAATGAAATAAAAAACTATTTCTTCAATTAGTGCTTATATATATATATATATATATATATATATATATATATATATATATATATATATATATATATATATATATATATATAATACAAAGGATGGTACATTTGTCAAAAAAATCCAACATATAGTCTATTTTGTTACACATACTCTACCATAGATAATAAATGAAATGAATATCACCCAAGTATAGGTATAACTAAGAGTGTATCACCATAATTAAAATATTATAATTTAATTTTATATGATGGTATGGATTACTCTCAATTTTTTACATCCAAGTGGTTAACATTGATAGGATCCTTTATAGCTATGCCATTATCCATTGTACATAGATTATTGATTGTGTACTTATTAAATTATTATAATTTCACATACATGTATAAGTATGATATTGCATTAACCATTATTATATCCCTTGTATTTGTATTCATTTGGTCCTTTCCTCTTGATCTAAAAATCTGTGACATCTATTATATGATGCACTCTTCCCCATGGTCACATCTTAGTATACATTTTTTGTTTAATATTACTTACATATAAAACTATTTACATATGTTATTTACTAAAATTTTGGTGTGTGTGTGTGTGTGTGTGTGTGTGTGTGTGTGTGTGTGTGTGTGTGTGTGTCTATATATATATATATATATATATATATATATATATAATATTATTTTTCATACACACATGAATTTTATGGCATATGAGTGAAATAGATGATATACAAATCATACATGGACACATATGTTGGACTCTCCTATACTTATGGGCCATGCCAATGCCTGGGGAATCTATTTTCATAAGTTACATTATCATAGAGTATATATTTTTATGAACTCTTTACCATGTTGATATACATATATTTCTTACACATGCCTTGATATTTACTCACTTATTACATATTGATACATTAGATAAGTTATTTTATTATGATGTGATACAAACAAGTATGGATAGTGTATATTAGTTTTCACTTGTTCTGTGCTTCATTGATGTTATTTTTGTATTATAGGATAGATAATTTTATATATTGTTTGTGACCCCTTATATTTATTTTTGGTTCTTTATCCTTTTATATTTCAACATTCATGACCCTTGTTTGTGCCTCCTTAACCTTGTTTTTATGGCATTTATCACCCTTGTTTTAAGCTCATTAGCCTTACTTTTTAGCGACATATATATTCACCTTTTATGTGATCCCTTAGCCTTATATGTGAAATTATATGTTATTGTGTGATATTATGTGTTAAGATTATTTAACTTGTGTTATTGATATGTTTTCAAGTGCCATGTTCCATATCATGCATCTTCCCCTTTGCATGTTGTGTCATGATTTATATTATGCACTTCCTTACTATGTAGTCTTATTCAATAATGATTACCACTATGTGCTTCATATATACATCTATCTTGACATACCAATTATATTCCTTTAAATTCCATATGTTACATATATGCCTTAATGATATATATACTTTATTATGATGACATAATATCCACATGTTGCCATGATTTTACATAATATTATATTTATACATGACATGATACAATTCACCTCTCTTTTGAGATGATTGATTTTCAAGATTCATCCCTAACCTAAAAAAGAAGGGATATTAGTAGGCTTTGTAATAAAGACTAAAGTCTCTGTGAGAAAATCTGAGTATAGTATACAAATTTTAGAGTTTAGATCTGTTTTAGATATTAGATTGGGATAATCATTTACAAATTTTAGACATATTTTTGAGGCATATGTAAGTCATATGTACTCCATTTTAAACTCTAAAAGTGACATATTTAAGATTGATACATATTAAAATACATTTGGGGGCATGTTTAGGGCATATGTATTCCATTTATAAGAAAAAATTATTTGGGTATGACACTAGTTCAAGCAGATATAGAGTTGGGCATGATACTACTTCAATAAAATTTACATATTTTCACCTTTGCCATTGTTTATCAAGTATTTTAAAGTGTGGAACAACCTTGAAAATATAATTATATATAAAGTGGTTGATTCATGTTTAAATGAGTAATGTGGTTGAGGTTATGCATCTCTTAATGAACTATACATTACTTTGTGAGCCAATTATGTGGCTCTTACTGCATCTGGGGGTTACAAAATTAGTTTTGGATTAGTTAAATGTGGGTTGGGGGAATTTTTATTCAAATACATGGACCTTAACTTATTTAAATTTCAAATTATGGATTGATAATCCTCAAAATTTTCCATTTTATCCAAGGGCTTCAATGAGGAGACATAATTCTCCAATGATTCAACAAAGAAGCATTTCTAATAAACTATAGGGAAACATAATTTACTCACATACACATATAATCCTTCCCTATTCTTTAAAATTTAAACTATATTTCAAATTTCAAGTTTCATACTATGGATATTTACTAATACATTTTCATTACAAGTTTTTTTTGGAGTAGATTACATATATATATCCTTCTCCCGAAGACAAAGTGTGCTATACACACTTAAGGATATCCTTATCCTTTTACTATAGTATTTACATTGCATTTAAATACTAGAATAAAATGGAGGAAATTTAAAAACTAAATTATAATATTTTACACTTGTTAATGCTAATATTGACTTACATTTATACTACATGACTTGTGCATCTCCAAACAACTCTTATTCTCCATTCCCACACATCTTCATGCTAGATATGAGCTTGATCCATTATAATTTTATATCACTGACCTATAAAAGCCTCTTAGTATTTTATAAATCAAATAAATATCATCTTTAGACATTTTTAGATCACCACATGTCTCCCAAATGTTACATATAATTCAGAAAGCATTGTCAATATAACTAAATTGAGACTGATGTTATTATCCTTCACCTAGCAATGACTATTTTTTCAAAATAAAATCATTACCATAGGTTATCCCATTCACCAAACATGTTGATGGTATGGTAAATAACCCAATTCAGTGGATATAAATAAAAACCAAGGCCAAACATATTCATCATATGGCATTATCTAGTACTCTCAAGCACTTTTCAAATATATTTTTACAAATTGAGCAATTATTTCTTATTCTTCAAAAATTATAAATCAATCAATATAAGTAGTCATGAGATAAGTCTAAAGCACAACAATCAAAGTTAAGAACCAACCTTATAAATATTAAATCCATATTTTTATGTGTTTTCATATAGTGAAAGAACACAATTTCATAATCAAACTAAGGGGGAAAACTACATGTGTCTTGAATACCCTGTTTAGAGTATTGGATATGTAGATAGTGGTAAATCATCAAAAGAGGTGATTGTGGTCAACCTAGACCAATTAAAATTCCTAAATTTTTACTTTTTTCATATTTCAAAATCTAACCTATTATTTTAAGGATAAGGGAGCTAAATTTTATAGTTATACATAGAGTCAAACATCAAGATCATATATACATATATATTACATATAGATGCACCGTATTGTATGGCCATAGAGAGACAAATCTACCTAGGGAAATAACATAATCTCTAGTTAATATCATCTATTTTTTTTGAGGTCTCACATTAATGACCTTATATAAAAAAATCTAGTTCCAGATCTAGAAGAATCACATGCCTTGTTTTAGTCCATTTCTAGTGTTAGAACATTGTCACAATCAACCAATAAAATAGTGAAGCTAAGTATCTTTATATATCTATTAATTTATATAATTCAACACATGCCACTTATTAAATTAGGTTCAATATTTTACATTCATATTCATGCTTGATTGTCATACTTTACAATATGAATTAATTATTCTCATTTATCCTATTATGATTCACATTAATTTAAAAATAGGGTAAATAAGTATGTACATTTTTTTGTCTAAAACTTGTGACATATTATCTTTATCATTATTAACATTTTATACCACCAATTCACATATTATTCTTCCACTTCATTATCTTCTTCTTGAAATTCATATAAATTAGAAACATTAAACATTGGAGAATTATAAAAATTCTATGGCAAGGTTACCTCATAAACATTATCATTTATTTTCTTCACAATCTTACATGGGACATCTTCTTATACTTCAAATTGTATGTTATTGGGGAAATATTTACTTTTTAAGATGTACCACCATTAAATATCCATCCACAACCACCTTTGGCCCCTTAGTCACTTTTGTTACTGCCTTATACTTGTCATTAATTTCTTGTATATTTCCCATTAATTCATCTTTAATATGGTGTATGTGCTCTAAAAATATCTCTACTTTATCACTTAGACACTCTATAATTGGTAATTAAACCAAATCCAAAACAAACTTATTTTTTTTACCATAACCAATTTGGAATGATGACATTCCTATGGACCTGTTAATGGATTATATGCAAACTTAACATATGGTAACTCCAAGTCACATTACTAGGCTCTTATCCAATAATATATATTAATATGTTCCCAAAAATATTATTTATGACATTAGTTTTCCCTTATATCTATGGGTGGTATGCAATTCGAAAATTATAGTTTAGTTCTGAGCTTCTTGCATAGGGTTCTTAAAAAATGACTCACAATTTTTATATCTTGTTTGAGGTAATGGTGTTTGGGATATTATGCTACCTAAAAATGTCTTTGAAAAACAAAATTTAATACTCTAGTATCATCACTAGTTTTATTGCATGAAATAAAATGGACCATCTTATAGAACATATTCACAATTTTTTTTAAATCATTACGTTGCTATGTGCTTGGTATCCCCAAAACAAAATCCATGCTTAAATTTGTCCACTATCATTTTAGCACTAACATTGGAATGTATAATCATGTGTTTTATGCATTGCCTTTAGCCACTTAACATATCCTTAATCTTGACATATACCTTCCTACATTTTACTTCATATTCATCAAAAAATACTTCTCTTCCACCAAATATGTGGTATTATTTTTAATGCAATATCCTCCCAAACCACCACTATGAAGTTATCTCACAATGTTGTCTCTCATAGTCCCAATTAAAATAAATAGTTATTTTACCTTAAGGAGATAACCATCTTACATGATATGATCATCATGAAGAGAACCTACCTCACACACCAATGGGTTCCTACATTATTTTACAACCTTTCCAAAATAAAAATATTGATCATAGAAGTCCCAAATAGTCTCAAATCTAATTATTTCAATCATGATAGTGGTTTAAAATGATACATGCCTAATCAAGGAATAAAATAATTGATTCTTCTAATATTAAAAATATGCATGAAATATATATATATATATATATATATATATATATATATATATATTTGAAAATGTATATTTCACATTCTACACACCCAAATCACCAATAGGTTAACCAACTCTGTGGCACTATATTAATGCATCAAAAAAAACTAACATGCCTAAATGGTCAATAATTCTAATGCACAAGTAACTTCATGGATGCTATGAAACCATGAAATCCCCACTTTATCTAATAAGTGTACATGACCTCAACTAGCCTACATATTCTTATGAAAAACTGGTTACCCCATAACCTTAAGGCTAGAACTGAATGCTCAAATCAAACGAGGTGGGTTCGATTAATCACTAGCTTGAATGATTGGTATTGACTCATAATGGGTTACAATGGGACCTTAGGTTATTTTGGGAAATCACAGGGCTTAAAATGATTAAAAATAAGATCTCATAGTCTTTATATGACCAAAAAATGGTCTAAAACATCTATTATTATCTCATTGAGGATGAAACATTCCATTTCAACTATTATATCTCTCTTAGCTTGACCAAAATTAGGATAGGTAGAGAAAATCCTAGGGATCCTTATGGGAGCCTATAAAGGGTTTTATATTAACTTTAAAAGTTTTCAAAATTTATATTTGGCAAACAAGAAGGAAGGTTTGGAAGATTACTTATCCATAGACATATATCTCTACCTTCCTCACTGCTAGATGATTGCCATTAATGTGGTTTCCAATATTTTTTCATAATTCATTTTATTTTATTTTGGTTTTCTAATATTATAAAAGTTGGTTAGGCATATTTTTCAAGTACCGATCTTCTCAAATTTCCTATAGGGGGTCTCATTCTCTCATAGTATTCAAAATAATGTTAAGATGCTTCGAGATCCTTCTGACCATCAATGGATACTAATGTCTAGGTTATGAAAAAGTGATTAATTTTTAGTTCCAAGTTTTAACATTTATTTTAAGAAGTAGAGAGTGAAAAATGAAGGGGGGTTATTTTTTGGGTCTACTCGTTTTAGGTCTTCTAGGAGCCCACAAAATCCATTAAGGCTAACAAATTATATGTTTGAAAAACATGCCATTTATGAAAACCTTATATTGTTTTAGGTCCAAAATTCACTTCCATGTAAGAAATGATTTTTTTTTAAGGGGGGTTCATTTCGGGTCACCCCTCTCTTGAGCCTTCTATTTTCTTTAAATAGTTGTATAAAAAAGTACAAGTGTAATATAAAGGTTTGGATTGAAATATTACATGGAATAAACTTTATATAAAACACACTTTGTAAATCAAATAAATATTAAAATATTAAAAAAAATAATGAAATACAAAATAAACATTTAAAAAATTCACTAACTTTTAATGAATCAAACAACGTAGTTTAAACTACCCATGATCAAAGCTTGACTTATTTTTTACATGGCTTAAAAAAACATGATAGTTTACCTACCTTATGGGACCTGATACTAGCTACCAAAGCTACTAATAGTGCATGAAACCTATCACATGGACCATAGTCAACATAAACATATGCACTTCAATAATTCTGTTAAATCCATTAGTTCTAAAACACTAGCCATATAATCATATTGAAGAGGCCTCACATAAGCCATCAAATACCCTACAAAAAAGGTGTTACCCTCTAGGGTAAGGGCCTATGCAATGAAAATTTTCTCTATAGACAATATTTATTTAAAAACTCATCACTGGATTAAGAAAACCTAAAATTATGAAATGAAATCCTATGGAATCAAGAAGTTATGTATTTCAATCTAAAATTATAGTTAGTACTTTATAACTTAAAAATTATGCATATCATTTACTAAAATTTCATGCATTTTATAAAGGTATTTGAGTCCATTTAGGACCTCTAAATTCAAAAACTCATTTAAATTAAGTCATGGATCTAAAAATGATTCTAAAAAATGTTATGAAATTTTAACAGATATACTACACATTAAAATTATTTAGAAGACATAGATAAGTTTTAAATGTAAGAAAAATTATGGAAATAAATCTATCCCTTTAGGACTTAAGGTTTTGAAAACCATTTTAAGCACCTAAAATAAAATTGAATCTTTTCTTTGAATTATTTATAGATACCTAAATCTAGTCATAATTACTAGACATTATTAATTATTGACATATCTTGAACCCCTTGAATTACAATCAAATAAATGACTCTTTTTCACCATTCTTATATCCATTTATCTATATGTAATCTTGAGCCTATGTTCATAATCACCACTATAGACATCCAAATCCTAACACCATTTGCGTTGAAATTGTCAATCTTACTCGAATTACACTAAAATACCTAATTTAGGTCAAAATCACTAAAACACCCTAAATGGTTCAAACTTGTTATTTACAAGTGCTGATTTAGGCCAAAGTATCCCTATATGTGCATTTTATGTAACTCCTAACTTTGATCAATCCATTTCGATTCAAAATGATGATTTCATTTTTGTGTGCTCTAGATCACTCTTTTCTTCTAATTTGTTAGTACACACCACTTACCTTTGTTATTTTATGTTGGTAACATCCTAAATGGTAATATGGTTCCAATTCATCTAACATTGCCTTTCAATTCTTCTTGAGTCAAATTATGACCCAATAATATGACTTTCTGACCATTTTGATTAATTAGGGGCCAATTTATAAAGAATTGCACAAATGTTGATTAATCTTTTTTAGGGCTAATTAATCCAAATAAATAACTTAATTATATTTTCCATGGAGGTTATTGAATATTTATTTTTAGAAATTTATTTCTATTAACTGCATCACCTAATGGCATCATGTCTTGGAAAGACATCCCTAGGCCATAAATACATAAAATATTTGAATCATGGCCTCCCATGCTTCATTAATGCTCCTTATTCCCAAATCATTATGAGGGAATTTATAGATCTTAGCCTCCAAAATTTAATGGATTTTTGGCCACACATCTTGATCTCAACATGGATGGTCATAATTTATTCTGATCAATCTCAACAATATATAAATAAGAGGGAATAAAACATCATTTTAAAGCTCAATTATGGTAATGTTATAATGCTAAAATATCTTCACAACTCATTTGTGTTTAGATTATTGTATTATTCATATTTGGGTTAGCTTCATTTGATAGTCAATTAGATAGTTTAAATATCACGAGCCTAGGTTTTATGGAGTGTTCTTGAGACATTGGAGGAGTTTGCTGCCATTATTTATGAAGATACGAATGCTTGATCAGGAGGAGAACATGTTTTTGAGCTTCTTTTGAGAAATGGAGTCACTTAGGAATGTAATGGTTTACTTTATTTCATTTGTATCCTATTGTTATTATCAAAACCCCACATGAATAGATTGACTTGATTTAATTATCTCTCTATGCATTTTTATTTGATTTCTTGGATTAATACTTGACTAATCATTTCTTGTAATCCAATCTATATTTTAGCACACTTAGTGGGACTGCATCTCATGAATTTTATCAAATATTACCTACAAACAACCTACTAACCATTTCATTGTAGGAACTTGGAGTGTGGGAGCAAAGAGAGTGAAAATTTGAGCGTAAATCTATTTTTTTAGAAGTCATGGTTTTACTATTGTGAGTCATGGTTTTGTCCTTTAGACTACAATCCCACAACTCACACAGTCATGGGTTTGTCATTTTAAGTTGTGGTATTATGTTTTTAGACTAACATTGATTCTATCTATATATTTTGTAACTATATTAAAATACTGCTACTCGCAAGTAGCGATATTACAATCCCACTACTCACAAGTAGTGATATTACAACCTCATGATTCCTTAGTAGTAATATTGTAATACCATGACTAGTTAGTCACATGATTATCAACCCGAGTTGTGAGATTGTCAACCTGAGTTGTGGTATTGTCAATCCAAATTACAAGATTATCAACCTGATTAGCTGGATTGTTAGCCCAAGTAGTGATATTATGATTTCTGTTCAACTAACTTGAGTAGTGATATTTCCTATCCAAGTCACAATTTTATAGAGTTATGGGATTTCACTATGGAGTAGTGAGATTGCACTATGTGAAACCCAAGAGCTAACTTTACAAAGTTATTTATCTTATTTGGAAAAGTGCTTGAAGGCTAAATGAAACTCTGACTTTTTCCTTATAGGGTCAACTTGGAAAGTGATCTAAATAAGCTTAATCTAATCTTTCTAACATCTTTTTAAGTGCTTAAAAAGGATTAAGAACTTTATTTTGGTGCTTAAAGAAACACTTAGATAGTTTGTTGAATAGTTTTTGTGGTTATTTATTCGAAGTTTACAACTTAAGGCCAAGGGACCAAAGAACATCACCAAACTTTTTGATTTAAGTGTTTTAAAATAAAACACATTTCAAAGTTTGTCTTTAATATATCATTTCTTTGTTAGAATTGATTGGCAAAAAAAAATTGCATGTCTGCTCTCCCTCCATCCCCTATAGGGAACTTGTGAGATCAAAATCACCATCTTTATTACAAAGTTCCTTAGTCTAAAGGCATAAAAGATAAGTTATGAAGGATCTTCCCAATACCCGCATGGCTTGGGTTATCTAGAAACAACCTTAAATCTATTTTACTTATCACTTATTTTTGCATCTTAGCTTCTGAGGGGGACTTCGTTATCTCCCATAAGTTTTATAGGGAAGCCTTGACCCTAGAATTCATCTCCTAGAATTATTTTTAACCCCTCTCCATAGGGGGTATATAAACTAGGATCACCCCACTAGGATGGTGGTTTGAATGATTAAACCATCTCTTATCTCTAGGGTTAAGCTCAAGACGTATGATCATGTTGGACATCATACTACACTGAACAAGCAATGGATGTAGTTTTGTAAAAAGGGCAAGACCTTTTAAAACAAGCCATATGATGCAGACCCAATTAATGTGTTATTTATCTTGAATTTTGATGTGAAAGTATTGTGTATCTAATCCATATAGAAACATTTGAAAACTTGCTAGTTTAGTTAACCCCACTTTTCCACACCTTATCAATTTAGGGCTTACGATGATTAATTAGTTGATTTGTCTTTATTTACATTACTTGGTCTTTTTTAGGTCAAAACTTGATTTTTAACCAAACTTCATAGCCTAACACATTGTCCATAATTTTTTTGAACAAGGAGACATTACGTTGTCCAAGTGAAAATCACATTTTCTTTGTTCAAAATTTCAAATAAAACATTGTGCCATATCTTTCATTTTTGTGCAGTTATGCTGCTCATTTGAGTCTAGATCATTTGCCAAATTTTCTTAAGTCCATTGATAATTTAAATTCAAAGTTGGAATTTTCTAAGTTTTAAAGGTTGATGTGTTAATTTGGGTTCACCATTTGTAATTGACTTGTTTTAACTTAGGTTCAATTTCTCATTTGAATTGAGGGCCATTTATAGACTCATCATCACATTATCATCTTTGGTGGACTCAAGTCATCTTGTGTATCACTTAGTCTTTGAGACCTAGAACATATTTTATACTACCATTCCTATTATCATGTGGCAACGTTATGCTATCCATTTGGTTTTAGCTTTATACTTAGGAATTATTGCATGTTCCCACATCATGAGTTTATTAGTTTGTATTATCTCCTTCATAATTTGAAGGGCTTTCTTCTAGTTTTCTAATAGCAACTCATTGAAGTTAAACTAAATTTTATGATATCAATGTCTCTCAAAAGTCTACATTTTAGTGTACTAGTGACACTCTAGGCTTTTTGAGTTATCATACCCTCTTCCAATTTATACAATTTCAGCCCTACCCAAGGTTGAGTAATTTTGTGAACATATTACTCTAATTGTGTGTGGTTCCAAGCCACCCTCATTTTATAGTCTCTTTGGTACCTTAGTCTTTTGTTTGTAAAAATGATCAAGTCCCATACCTTGTTTACATGTTTTCAAAAACATTGATCCAAATTTAGTTAAACGTATAAGCCAGACCTTTCTAGACATGACTCAAAGGTTCACTCATAGTGGGGTCCCTTGCAATCCTATCTATGAGGGTGAGAATTTTTATAATGGATAAGACAATTCCATTGTCTTTGATGAAATTCATACAATTATAGGATCCAAAGGGGATTATACTAAATACCAAAAGAACCAAGATGATCACTCCTTAGGTTGATAGCATCTAGTGCTAGGATACCCTCAGATTTACCTATGGAGAAATTTCACACCTTAGTTAGAGAAGGAGAATAACAACAACAAGAGCAAGCTTTTTCTCAATCAAACATACCTTCTTCCTCTATTAAAGGTAAGGAAATACTTATAGGGTCAAAACCAATTGATCAAGATCTTGTTAACAAGATTAAGAAAATAAGTCAATGGTATGTTGATTAGGTTATCAAGGACTTAATTGACTATTTATTATCTACTTCAATCCACAATGATGCTTCTAAGGAACAAGTGTGATTAAACCTACACAACAAACATTGGTTGATGACATGACAAAAATTGATCAAGGTGTCTCAAATGAACAATACAAGACATAAGAGGCAGTGTAAAATTTTCCACTAGACATGAAACACACATTATTTAACCATCAATAACCTCTTGTTACTTTACAAAAATAAAGACCTAAACATTTGATTTGAATTAAGGAGATACCTCAAGATAATTTATCTAGTTTATCTCAACTAATGCAAAAATTGGTGAATAGACCAAGGACTCCCAAAAATCAACAAAACACGTATGGATTAAGGAAATAGATTCTAAGGAATCAATGACCTATTTAGTTGACTCTAGGATCAAATCAAAACCAAGTTATGAAATGTAGGGTGTACATCCCTCACAAATCTATGCAACAACAGGGGCACATTCCACCCTAAAAACAATAATAGGGGCACATTCTACCCTAATAATAAAAACCATAAGAGGGGCACATTCCACCCCAACATAACTATGTTCCACCCATGATTTCATTGAATATGTAAGAGTAGAGAAATATTCATTGCATTTTTATAGAGATGGAGAGCATTAGCAGGTCATTTTCAACATAATTTGCTAAACAAACAATTAGTAGATATATTTACAAAGATCTTACATCCTAAGGTCATGTAAAATCTACATCTATCTTGTGCTAACTCATTTGAGGAGATCATAGACAAAGGTGTAAAAATTATGAAGGATCTTTTTTCCAAGGGCCTTGTTAAGATCTTTACACAGGGTCAAACATCAAATCAGACCCCATCTTCTAGTTAGATAGTTACAAAAGATAAGCCTAAAGGAATTGACAAAAATAAGAACATAGTTGGAAATAGGGTGACTGAAACAAGGCATGTACAAATGGTGCAAGATTTTCCATCCCTAAATATACAATTAGATCCCCCTAACCCACCACCTAACTTGAAAAAATAACCTCCATAGAGAGAAAACCATACTAGTTTTAGGAGCTCTAGTAAATTAGGAAAACCAATCAAAATCGTGTTCTAAAAGCTCATAATAGCTATCCTAATTATATGGCTAATACCAAGGCCATTTCCTTAAAATAAACTAAAACTAGATTGGTAAAAAGAGAATGAATGGTGAAAATTTCATCATGTTGTTGGTCACAGTGCTTATCATTATGTCCAATTATGATAAATTATTGAAGATCTCATTGAGAGTGGTGAAGTTAAGATTAAAATGGCCCCTAATCAAGACACAAATTAGGATATGGGAATCTAAAAGGACCCCTTTCCTCAATATAATCAATTACCACCAAGGAACAATCAAAACCAAGAATAAAATGTGGGACAACGATAGAATTAGAACTAGAATTAGGGTCAAAATCGTAATCAACATAAACATAATCATGATCATGATACCCATACTAGCAATATGGGTTACAACAAAATGTCTTACAACTATAACAATACCATGTGATGCATTTCTAAAACCCATATTATCATTATTACTATTAAACCACGTGAACCATCTCATGCTCCTTATAGTATGGGACCCATCATTATAGGGCTAATACCCTCTCTCTCTCTCTCTCTCTCTCTCTCTCTCTCTCTCTCTCGAGTAATATCAAATCAAGTTCACATTATTCTATTGTAACTCCATTTTCATAGGTTATTATTTCTAAACAACACCCTTCTTCTAATTATAATAGCTCCTTGTTGACTCAATTTAGCAATACAACTAGATGCCCATGAGTCACCCTCCAAGGCCC
This sequence comes from Torreya grandis, assembly GCA_037957365.1. Lineage (NCBI taxonomy): Eukaryota > Viridiplantae > Streptophyta > Pinopsida > Cupressales > Taxaceae > Torreya > Torreya grandis. The sequence goes on from JARHVA010005971.1 coordinate 189,366, forward strand.
TTTACCTTCATTTTCTAATTATATTGGCTCCCCACCACCTCTAAGATGCACAATCACAACTAGACACACATGCGATACTCTCCAAGGCCCTTCACCTACTTCTTTCATAGAACTTAATGTGAACATTACACCAATAGATCCAAAGTTGACTATTATCCCAACTAAAACCAAGCCATCTTGTCTCGATGTTGAAAATCTTTATAGTCTATCAAACTAATTGAGCAAAACCCCAACATAAATTTCCATCTTGGATCTCTTGCAGACATCTAAAGTTCATAGAACTATTTTGAACAATATTTTGCCAAAATACACTATTCTTAATGATATAAATCTTGGATAATTCCATAACCTTTTGGGACATCTATCTTTATTTCATCAAGTGATATTTGATCAAAAAGATATGTCTACACTTGGACCTAGCCACAATAACCCACTATACATTGAAGTGATCATTAAATACCATAAGATCAAGTGGCTTCTTATAGACAATGGTTTTGGTCTGAACATCATATCTCTTACATTGGTACATAGTTTGGGTTATAATGTAAAAGACATTAAACTAAAGACAATCACTATCAAGGCTTACGACAACATCGAAATGGAGTCTACTAGTACTATTTGGTTTCCAATCATTGTTGGGTCCATTTCACATCATACATTACTTCATATTATGGATATTGAATTGCCTTATAACATACTCCTTGGTCATCCTTGGATCCATGAAGTATATGTCATTCCTTCCACCCTGCATCAGTTCCTTAAGTTTCCCCATGATGGGATTGAGGTTATTATTCTCATTGATTAACAACCTTATGAATATTATAAACATATTGAGGCCCAATTTCATAATTATAACTATTATCTAGGTTATGAATTTGTTGTGAAAAATAAAAAGACTATAGTTTCACATCCACCTCCATCTAATTATATCGACCCTAGTGATCTTGCTTCTACTTTAGCTGATCCATTCCCCATAACTCTTGTGAAATGAATTGTTATTAAATATGTGGGTAATTCCATGTATATTCTTAAGGATGAATTCCATATTTCAAAGTTGCCCAAAACTCTAAAAACATTTGGTAAGCCTAAACCTTCAACTAATCCTAATCAACCCCCAATGATTTGGCAACCAAAGAAGCAATAATAAAAATCACCCATGGTTTTTATACCTACTATTGTGCCAAAAAAATATTGAGAGGCTTTTACTGAGGAAGATTGGTTATATTCTTAAGTCCTTACTAATTATTTTCAAAATCTAATGTATCCTATCCCTATCCAGATCATGGATGATTTTGATTATACAAGAAAAGGCCTTAGCTTACAAGCACAAGGAATCTTGGAACCCAAATCTACTAGAGTACATAATTTAAATCATGGTCTTGGATATATACTTTTTGGGGGTGACCTCATGAATTTTGATAACAACTCTTCTGAAGTGACTAGTAATGAGACTCTTAGCAGTGACACATCATCCCATTATAGCCTTTTTGATGAGCTTTTTGACCTAGACCTATTTGATTCAAATGAAATTTTAACCTTAACCATTGGAGCTTCCCATCCTAAAGTAAGAACCCATTCTATTAGTTATTCCCCTCCTAAAGTAGAACATCATATTTTTACCATTGGAGATTCTTATCTTAAAGCAAACCCTCAATGTTACTTATGCCTTTGACATCCCAAAATCATTGATTGAGACCAAAAAAATTCATTCATATTCATTGATGAGTTTCAAAATGAAGAATCACTTGTAGAATACATGGGCCTAAGAGATGTATTTCCCATTGGTGATAAAAAATAAGGCTTTGATTTTTCATTAGATCCTTTGGCTTACTTTGAAGAGCAAGAAAAATTTCTTGGTCACAATAAAGATCAAACATTGAGATATTCAAGTGAAAACCTCTTTGAGGCACTCATTGATCAAGGAAAAAGTAAAGACAAAGACAAGCCTTTGAGTGAAAACCTATTTCAGGTGCTCTTAGGAAAGAAACTTTGCTCATCCCCTCAAGATGTAGAAGGTCCATCTAGCCCAAGTTCTATATCCATTAAAATCATCTCTTCAGAATAACAACAAATGTTTGAGTGTCTTGCTCTTGAGTTTTTAGAGGTTTTTACCACTTGGCCTTTACTTGAGATGGTAGATTCTAATTCATCACAATATACATAAATTTGGGAGGAACAACAAGAAGATGTGGTATAAAAAGATGATCATGATCATAACTTGCCTAAAATTTTAGAAGATGGATCCACACTCCTTGTGGAAAACATGATAGAAGTGAACAGAGAAACCTATGAGGATCCCAAAATTGTTTATCTTGGAGCTTCCCTTACTGAAGTAGAACATGAATAAATTATATCCTTCTTAAGGTATTTTATTGACATCTTTGCATGGGCATATTATGACATGTTAGGCTTGAACCCAGTCTTGGTTGTGCATCACCTTGTTGTCCATCTTGATGCTAAACTAGTCAATAAGAAATTGAGGAAGATGCATCCATGCATCACCCTATTGGTTAAAATAAAACTAGAAAAGTTGTTAGGAGCATGATTTATTAGGCCACTAGATTACTGTAAATGGATCTCAAACATAGTCCCATTGAATAAAAATACCTTAGATATATGTATTTATAATGATTTCAGAGATATAAATAAATCATACCCCAAAGATGATTTTCCTCTACCCAACATTGATATGATTATCGACTCAACTACTAGGTACAAGATGATGTCCTTAATTGATAATTTTTTTTGGATACAATCAGATCAAGATAGATCAATAAGACCAACACAAGACTACATTCACCACTATGTAGGGAACATTTTGTTACCAAGTCATGCCATTTGGCCTAAATAACACTGGAGCCACATATCAACGTTCCATGACTATCATCTTCCATGTCATGATGCATGATATTATTGAGGACTATATTGATGATATAATATAAAAATAAAGAATAAGATTGGACATCATGATGTTATATAAAGAATCTTTGAGAACCTTCATGAATATAAAGTCTACTTAAATCCTAAGAAATGTGTCTTTGGAGTCACATCAGGGAAATTGATAGGTTTTGTTGTATCACAAAAAGGGATTGAAGTCAACCCTACCAAGGTTAAGGCCATTATGGAGATGCCTCAACTAAACAATATCAAATAATTATGAAGCTTGCAAGGAAAGATCCAATCTATACACATTTTCATTTCTCAATTGGTAGATAAGTGCCACCCATTTACCCACCTTTTGAATAAAGGGGTAACTTATCAATGGGATGAATATTGTTAAATATTAGTTACAAAAATTAGGACATATTTGGCCAATCTACCAGTGTTGAGACCACCAATACCTGGAAGACCATTGCTTCTTTACATAGTAGTGATAAAGCATGCATTGGGGGCACTTTTGGCCCAACATGATGATCAAGGCAAAGAAAATGTAGTATATTATCTAAGTTACACTCTAGTGGCTTATAAACATAATTTTATGCTTATTGAGAAGGTGTGTTTAGCTATGGTATTTTTTACCCAAAAATTATGACATTATATGTTAAATAATAAAACTATTGTCATCACCAAGGTGAATCCTCTCAAATTCCTATTGTCGAAATCAGCTCTTCAATGATGCATGGATAAATGGGTTATGATCCTAAGTGAATTTGACATTGAGTATTAGAATCAAAAAGAAATCAAGGGGTAGGTTATTACTGATCAACTTGAAGATGCCCCTATCATAGATAATTGACCTCTAACATTCAACTTTATAGATGATTCTATTATGGCAATAGAATAAGCATCACAGGAACCTGAACAATAGATGTTATATTTTGATGGTTCCTTTACATCCCATAGATCTAGAACATGCATATTATTGATTAAACCCTAGGGGGATTTGATTCACAAAGCATTTCATATACAATTTCATTGTATAAACAATATGGCTGAGTATGAGGCATTGATTGTAGGGATTTACCTCGCCATACAATGCGATATTTAGAGCTTAAAGGTGTATGGTGATTCCCAATTAATCATCAATCAGACCATTAATCAATATCAAACTAGATATGAAAATATTATTCCTTACAATCAAATTATTGATAATCTTTAAAGACATTTTAAATCTCTATAATTAAACAAATTCCAAGAGCAAACAATAGATCATACTATGAAATGGAATAATTGGTTCCATGATATAGATTGATTTCAGAGCTAAAGAGTATCAGTTCTTGATTGAAAATATTCTTTAGCTTGCACATGTTATACCAGATTCATAAAGGGTATGTACCATTGCTAGTCCTAATCCCCCACCTAAATTACCTTGGTTTCAAGGATTTTATAACTACTTCCATGATCATGTTTTCTCAACTGACCTATCCAATAGCTAACAAAAACTCTTCCATCACTATTTATCATGTTATACCCTCTTAGGAGACATGCTTTATCATAAAGGCTATGATGTAATGATTCTTCATTGTTTATCTTCAGGAAAATCCAAGCAAGTGCTAAGGGAGGTTCATGAAGGAATATGTGGGGCCCACACCAATGGTGTAGTCTTAACTAAGAATCTCCTCAAAATAGGATATTATTGGCCAAAAATGGAGATTGATGCTTGTAATTATATATAGAAGTGAATTCCTTGTCAATAACATGGAAATTTGATATACACACCTTATTTACCACTACAACTAATCACAACACCATGACCATTCTCAACATAGGGCCTAGATCTCATTGGAAAAATAAACCCAATGTCTTCAGATGGCCATAAGCATATCCTAACTACTATCAAGTATTTTAATAAGCGGATTGAGGCCATTACTCTCACTTACATCATTAAGAAGCATATTTCCAAATTCATCCATTAACATATCATCTATCAATATGGCATCCTTGCATGCATTATATTCGATAATGGTATATCCTTTGTAAACCAATATGTAAAATCTCTTTATGAAAAATTCAAAATCAAGCACAAGAAATCAAATCCATATAACTCACAAGGTAATGGATAAGATAATGCATAAAAAAAACATATTCTATCCATTTTAAAGAATATTATCAATGATGCTAGCCGTAATTGGCACTTGCAAATCTTTCTCGCCCTCTGGGCTTATAGAACGAGTCATCAAACCCCAACAGGAGCTAGTCCATATTCCCTTATCTATGGAACAAAATATATTATCCCAATAGAGATTGAACTACCATCCTTGTGAGTATCACTGGAGAATATTAAAGATGATGAGGACTACAGAGTCTCAAGGCTACAAGAACTAGAACTTCTTGATGGCAAGCATTTAGCTACCCTAGAAAACTTGTAAGCCTATCAAGATAGATTGTGGAAAAGCTAAAATAAGTGAATTCTTCCTCAGGAGTTTGAGATTAGTGATTTGGTCTTAAAATAGAACTAGAAGAACATAACTGTTAAATGCAATAAAAAAGGTAAGTTTTAATGTAATTGGTTAGGACTATTTGTAATCATGGCAAACTATAGATTATGGGTATATCGAATGGATAAATCAAATGGTGTAGACCTTCCAGAGCCTATGAATATCATGTAATATAAGAGATTATATGTGTGATACATTTGAACCATCATCTACGAGACCCCTTACTTGGGGGTAACTTGTGATGCAATATTTTATCCTACTATTTTATACTACCCTGGACTGTTATCACATAAACCCTATTACTTTCATGACTCTAGATAGTGAAAGCTTTAAGACTATTGGTACTCTCAACACATTTTATCCTATCCAAGACCATCCATTTATTGGACCCTATTATTTGGATCGTTGTCTTTGAGAACCATATTCGTTATTACATTTTGAGCTTGTTGTACCCTAAACACTTTTGTCCCTTGATCGCTTATGATCCTGATTATGTCTCATCAACATTATGAACACCTTCAACACCAGTTCTATAAAGTAGTTCAGCTAGAATAGTATTTTGTAGCTTCTTTTATAGACAAGTGAAAAATAACATCTTCTCAGCTTAGGATATGCCTACTATATGGTTCTTTAGATTAATTTTGCACTGCACACTATTCTATATCACATTTGCTATTTTTTTGTGAATGTTTTTGCTATCTTTTTAGGATCCTCACTCTCATCAATTTGTGAGCATGTGATATTGTATCAAGATTATCTATTTATTGGAGCTTGTACTCTTGAAAAAGCATCACCTTGACTAGTTGGTTCCCCTTTTGTACATATTTTATCTCAAAAGTACCAAAAACATTAGAAAATGATTCCCAAAAGAACAAAAAACATTATCTTATGCTTTTTTACATTTTGATCCTCATGCTCTTGCCATTTTTCAATAATTTTATGCTATTGAATTTCCATTGTGAAAGTCATCTTGTCCCACCATATCACTCTCTTGCTATTTTACAAGCAAATTAAGTCCATGCACTTGCCATTTTGACAGATTATTTTCTCTCATCCCACCACCTTGATATTTTAAAAAGACCAATATCATTTGTCAAACATTCCCTTTTCTTCTATAAAATTAATCATACGTTTATGGTCATCATCATGCCTTTTATTCCACTTCTTAGGAGAACTACATTTGGCCTAAAGTTATTGTTAGAACATGCATCTATGGAACTATATAGTCAACATCCACTTGTCTTGTACATCTGGAGTTAATTTGGCCAACCCCTTCCTTTTCTTATTTTTGCCCCATTTCTTCCATCATTGCTACTCTTTAATTAGGGAACAACTCTTGTGTACTTTTTCTTTATTATGTTATGGTAGAAAGTAACACCTGTACCACACGTGCATGAATAATTGTCTTTAAACTACACTATCTTGATTTTTGTTTGTGTGTGTTCATTTGAGTTTTATTAGTTTTTTGTTGTTTTTTATTGTTGTTTTGTTGTGTTTTATTAGTGTTTTATTTGATTTCACACCTCTCCTTTTATTTTTTCTCCTTTTCTCTTTTTATTACTTCTTGTCTCATCTTGGTCTTGTGTTCCCTTATATATATTTTTGCTTATCTCTTTTGTTTTTCAGTACATCTTGATTATTCGTATGGATCTTGATTATTTATATCTTAATCCTATGTTTTAGATTATGGTGAAATAAAGTTTTGAAGGGACCTCAAAACCCTAAACAAAATCAAAAAAGAAAAAGCATTAACAACCTCCAAGAAAAATAGTCCTGAAACCTACTGAAGAGCAGCATTAAAATCATGTTTTACAGGGACCTGAAACCACAATCATAGTCCAATAAAAGTACCCAAGTTTTACAAGGACCTGGAACCTCAAATAAAGTTAAAGACCAAGAACCAAAACACAGGACCAAAAACAAGAACCAGTTACAACAACTAGTGATAAGGACCTGAATAGGAACAAAACCAACACAGAAGACCCTATGCTTCTATTGCAATTCCATGATCATCTTGACAACCTCCTTCCCAATCATAGCAGTATCCTAGATAGAGTCAGCAGCTGAAGTAGCAGTAGCTTGCAAGTCTTTCTTCCTCAAACTCTATCTTGTCCTCTTACTTGGACCCTCCAAGGATATTATTTCTTCATTTACTCTTTTACCAAGGCTAGTTGTAGCAGCACAGATGCTTGATGTTACCTGCTCCATCTTTGTTCCACTTTCCTTGATGAGCATTCTAAGATTATGCTCATAATCTTTAAGTCTTTTTGGGATATCTCCCATTTTCACCTCCAAGTTGTTGATTATGGCCCGATCAGCATCTTGATTGTGTTGCATTGTTTCCACTTTTTTCTTCAGCCCCATTATTTCATTATAAATCCAAGAATTAACTTGGAGAATCGAATCGGCATTGAATTTGGTAGAATGCAGGAAGGAAAACTTGGTTTCCCTCTACAGAGAGTCACAAATGTCTTCTGCAATCTCATGTGGAGGGGAATCAACCTTTTTAATTTTTCCTCCCTATCGATTAGTTCCTCCTCTCTAGTCTCAACAGGGTCTTCATGCTGAACATGGTCTTCCTTTTCTTGTCCCCCAGTCTCCATAGTAGGAATAGAAGCCAAAACCATGTGATCCTCCTCTCTCATAGAAACTGGATCATCAATTAAGTTATCTTTGTCTTTAACACCTCCCTCGAACACAGTCTGATTACCCTCATTGTTAGAATTGCCCCCAACATCCGTCCCTTCCTCTTCCTCCAAGACATCCTTCTCAGAGATTTCAGTACTCTCCGACACAGAATCCTCTTCTACAATTTGTTTTAGAGGACTAGAGGGTTTTGGTTTTGCCTTTTCTATCCCTTTAACATTCTTATCCTTCTTACACTTTTTAGACTGAGAACCCTTATGTTTGTCAGAAGAAGGAATCAAAGCTATGGATTTATTTTTACAAAAACCCTCTATGAGAAGTATCAGACCTTCATGTAAAATGGGGCAAGACTCCTTCCTGTGGGCATATAGACTTTGAAATAACGAAAAACATAGATAGAAAGGGAAAGAAATTCTATCCTTGTACCTAAAGTGGTTGAGAAATAAAAAATGAAATTTATGAACTCTTTTATTCTTACCATCAAGGATAAAGTACTCACAGATACATCATAACACATCTCACCAAATTCCTTTTATCTGTTCCACATCAAAGAAGTCTCCATTCTTTTCTAGTTGCTTCTCCTCTACATCCATCTTCAAAAAAAATTTGTAGGCCACATTGGAGATACTGGTCTATTTTGAGAACTTAATACCACCCATGGGAAGCCCCGTGACCTCGGCAATGAAGTCCTCAGTAAGCTTCACAGTGACTCCATGGAGAGTAACTCTGTCATCAACCCAATTTTTAAAGAAGGTAGTAGTGACATGGGGTTTAAAGCCATGCAAACACTCCATATAATTAACCACCTTCCCTTTCTATAGAATCTTCCATACATCCTGTTGGGTCTTCCAGTCATCACATTTTTTGGGCTCTTGCTTCCACAGTTCACGCCCCATATTGCAGAGCAAAAAAAAGACCAAAAGCACCCAAAAATAGAAGGCAGAAAGGTTGAAATGGAACCAGGTATTTGTTACTTGAAATGGAGGTTGCCTTTTTGATGATACGTGCAGTGACCACATTACATTCACATGAATGCACCCCCTTAGGGAAGGTAGTCTAACAGCCGTAAAGCCACTCCACCAAATCATTAAATTACTAATCTAAGAAGATCTTTCCTACTTTGGAATGAATGGCATCATAATCAATAATTGCTTTAAGATCAACATGCTTAATTAATTCATCAAGCCACCTCACCTTATGCCCCGTTTGAATAGCATGATTGGCTATCCAGTCAGCGACATCATTGGCCTCTCGATATGTATGGGATATGGCCACTTTTTCAAAATTTTGAATTAAGGCTTTGATTTCCATAATCATAGCCTCAATAAACCATGAGATTGAATTTTTATTATTTAGAATGTTAATAATATTCAAAGAATCACCTTCCAACCATAATTTGGAATCCTATGTTATTAAGTTGTTCGTGAACCTTTTTATTTATTTGATTATTTTTGGTGTCTTGTTTTTCTATTTGATTTTGATTTTCTCTTTTGTGTTCAAGAACATCTTGATGGACCACATAGATCTTGATTATTCATATCTTGATCTTATATCATTCAGATGTTCTTGCTTTTCATTTTTAAACATTATTATTTCTCCTTAAGTCTTGATTATTCATATCTCAATTTTAAGTTAGGTTCATTTATGCTTATCTTTTTCTTTGTCTTTGCATTTTTATTTAAATGTCAATAGCTGTAACTATGGTTTTGGTCATTACTTTACCATCATCCTTAGTTATAGGAATTCACATTTGAATCGGCTCCATGCATTTGAAATGCCATGTCATTATGAGTTATTCATACTTATGATGCCTAATTTATTTTGTAATAGAAAGCACTTTGTGCTCTAGATTCTAGTTTTAACATCAACATCACTTTGATGAATAGTTCTCAAGAACACTATGCATAATCTAGGATCATGATATGAAAATAGGCATCTAGGTATCATGCATTTTAGCACTTGAATCTATGATTAGACATGTATCCCTTTGCATACATCATGAGTCTAATCAATTCTTGGTAAATTTTCATCATCCTTCACTCCATTCTCTTCCATTTATGGGTGAACTATATTGGCTTGAAGTTCATGTTAGAACATGCATCTATGGAACTATGTAGGAAACATCTACTTGTCTTGTACATCTGGAGTTAGCTCAACCATCTTTATTCTCATATGCTTAGTTTTTTGTGGCTTCCTAAAGACATTATACCATCACATATATGTTTACATCCACTCATTTTAATCTATGCCATAGGTTATTTACTTGATCTATTTTGCTTTCCAATTCACCCATGATAGGACACAACATTTGAACAACATCAAAATAAAATTAGCCCTACAGGGGCAAACCATTATTTATTCTTTATCAGTGATCAAAATTAGCCCTATCAAGGCATAACTATCTTATCATAATCAAATTTTCCCTATTGGGGTACTTCTTATTATCATCTTTATGGAGACCATAACATCATTTTCCTTTAATTCTAATCTCTCCACACTTTTACCCATGATGGTGATGTTTTAGTGTGAAACTTGTCTCAGGATTGATCAATACCATAAGCACACAGCTTGCACTCTCAAATTGGGTGCATTTCAAGTGTGTCCCTTACATGTTTGAATTGAATCCTTCCCATTCCCCCCATCTTTGGGGGCCATTATACCACTAATTATATTTTTATCATTGATGAAATTAATTTGTGCAAGCATTATCTCATCTAGATGTGATCTATTCCATGGGTTAATCTCTCACTTTCTCTCTCTTTTTGGGATTCCATCCTTCTCTATCATCCTAGTATGTCCTCTCGAAGTGGCATCATGGGTCATTTCCAATTTCTTCTTGACAACTCTTTTCTTTGAAAACATGTCACTTTACCTGAATGTTTCACTATACCTTCTCAAACAAGGGGAAAAATATAGACATCTAATTCCTAACACCATTTGTGCTGAAATTATCAATCTTACTCAAATTACACAAAAATACCTAATTTAGGTCAAAATCTATAAAACACCCTAAATGGTTGAACTTTTTATTTACAAGTGTCAATTTAGGCCAAAGTATCCATAAATGGGGCAATGCATTTTACGTGATTCCTAACTTTGATCAATTTATTTTGATTCAAAATGATGATTCACCTTTTTGTGCTCTGAATCACTCTTTTCTTCTAATTCATTAGTACATGTCATGTACCTTTTTTATTTTGTGTTGGTAACATCCTAAATGGGAATATAGTTCTAATGCATCTAACATCACCTTCCAATTCTTCTTGAGTCAAATTACAACCCAGTAATATGACTTTCTAACCATTTTGATTAATTAAGGGTTAATTTCCACAAAATTACATAAATATTGATTAATCTTGTTTAAGGATAATTAATCCAAATAAATAAATTAAGTGGATTTTCCATGGAGGTTATTGAATATTTATTTTTGAAAATTGATTTCTATTAACTACATCACCTAATGACATCATTTCTTGAAAAGGCATCCCTAGCCCATAAATGCATAAAATATCTGAATCATGGCCTTCCATGCCTTATTAATGCCTCCCATGCCTCATGAATTCCCCTTCTTCCCAAGTCATTATGAGGTAATTTATTGATTTTAGCCTCTAAAATTGAATGGATTCTTGGCCACACATATTTATCTCAAGATGGATAGTCACAATTCATTTTGATCAATCTCAAAAATCTATAAATAAAAGGTCATAGAAAATCATTTTTAAGCTCAATTATGGTAATGTTATAATGCTAAAATATATTCATAACTCATTTGTGTTTTGATTATTGTATTATTCATATTTGTATTACCTTCATTTGATATGCAATTAGATAGTTTCAATATCTTGAGCCTAGGTTTTATAGAGTGTTCTTTTGACATTGGAGGAGTTTTCCACCATTGTTGATGAAGACAAGAATGCTTGATCAAGGGGATAACATGTTTTTGAGAAATGGAGTCATTTGAGAAGGTAATGGATTACTTTATTTCATTTATATCCTATTATTATTATTAAAAACCCACATGAATAGATTGGATTGATTTAATTAGCTCTCTATGCATTTTTCTTTGATTTCTTGGAATATTGTTTGACTAATCATTTATTCTAATCCACTCTACAACCACTACATAATAATTTCCAAGTCAACGTTAAAAATACCTTTTATCATTTTTAGTTTGATCACATCCTCAAGCCAATTATTATTTATTTTCTAGGACATGTTCATGTTATGTAGATAGGTTTGTTGTTGTGATCCTATCCACCCAGTGTGACCTTATCCCCATAACATTTAACAACTAGTTTCCAAAATTTTAAATATTCATCTAGGTCATATTACATGTTTCACAATTAGGCTAAAGGGAATTATTAAAATGGTTCATTATAAATAAAAATAAAAGGTCATTCATTAAAGGACTTTATAGCCATCTATCACATTACTGAACATTGAGCAAATATGTCCTATTATTGCCAAATTCAATATAAATCACTAGGAGCAATCTTAAGTCAGGTCTGAAGCATTCAAAATAAACTCAAGAGCTAACATTGTTAAGTATCAAATCCAAAATTATAACTACATACATATATTCAAGGAGCAAAATTTCACAATCCTACTAAATGGGAGAACTACATGTGCCCTGATTTCCTCATCAGAATATTTGGATACATAAGCAACATTAAATTATTAAAAAAGGTAAGTAGGGTTAACTTATTTCATCACAATTTCCCTTATTATTTTAGGTTTCTAACTCTCACAAGTACCCGTAGGGTTTCCAATACAAAGAAAGGGAAACCAAATATTTCTATGGGGCACCAATTGTTTTTTTAATATCTCAACCTCCTAGAAAAAACATAGGCACATGTGAAATTCATCATAGTTCATTAATTTCATAGTGGGAAAATCCATAGATAGTGGAGAGGGCCCATTACATAGTTATCCAAGGAGCATGGACTTGTTTAAACATAAATATAGACTACTAAATATGAGTTGTCATAGGCTTGTTTTATCCTATTTTTCACTATTAGACACCTATTATAGTCAAACATAAACTAAAAGTGTTAGGTATCTCAATATTGGTTGTTCTTACTATATTTAACATATGCCACATATCAATCAGTTTCAATTGTTAATTCAACCTTTATATTTATATTTATGATTAAATTTAATTTATTATAATTTGAATAATCTTTCAATGGTTTATAGCCATTAAAACTATTAAATAAAAAATAGGGTAAAACATATTGGTGAACCCTTTTATTTACTTGAGCATTGATTTTTCTAATTTTTATCTTAGGGTTTTATCTAAATTCATGATTCACATACCTTAAAGAGAAATTTTATTGTCATTTACAAGACTTTATTGAGCACTAATCTAGTATTTATATTTAACATAGGGTTTTCATATAAAATTCCGAATTCTCATACACAAATATTTTCTTCTATTGGTTTTTAGTTTATTTTTTATTTCTAAAACTATGTTCTGATAGTTTTAAAACTCATAGGAGCTATTATTATGAGGAAAACGGTCATCAATTTTACCTCATATTTGGTGTGAAGCGTACTAATCCATTGATAAAACTATAATTAAACTTATTTTTCATGTACCTCATAATATATTAGAAATTCCTAGGTTTTTATTTTTGAGCCATACAAACAATTCATCCATTTGGTTTTTTAGTGTGCTGGTAAGTGATTAGCCCTAGGAAGTAACTCTAAATTTACTTCAAACATGGGATAGTGTGGATAAAATATAATGGAATCATCTGTATTCAGTTCCCCTTTAGGTTTTGTTTACTATTTACAACTATGATCCATATATTTGAGAGCCTAAAAATCAATAAAACCCTATCTAGTTACAACCCTAATACCCTTTGTAAATTCAAAATTTCAAAATAAAATCTTATCTATAATCAAGAAATTTTTCATATTTTTGTTGATCCAAATCATAACGTTCATCATCAAAAAATTTGTTACTTTTAAAGGTGTTTTTTGGATTCACTATATATTTTGATGCATCAAACTCAAATATATCAAAAGGGCTAAAATGAATAATGTATAATCTCAAACCTTACTCAAACCATATTATTTAAATATCCAATATAAGATACCACCTTGTACTACTAGACACTAAATGGTGTGTATGACTCCATTTTTTGCTCCCACTCTCTCTATGGGTTCTAAAATCCATACTACGCACCTTATTAATAGACTTATCATGATTGTTGAGAATCATAAATCTAATAAAGAGTAATGTGATGTAATTAATGATAAATAATTAAATAAATATATTAATTCCAATCCACATAGGATTAATGTATTATTATACATTTTAACAGATGAACAAAACAAAATGACTCCAAATTCTACATTGAGAGAACAATATGATCACTTATGAAATCTTGTCAACCTTATTTAGGTGTTCTAGTTTATACTATTTATATTACTATATTGACATCTCTAGTTACATATGTGACATCATCCCTACATATGGTGGCATCAAAAGACATATAATAAATCAAAATTCATATTTATACATAGGCATCATACATACCAACCTTGTCTAATGCACATTTCCTTGAGAATAATATTGAAACCCTACATCTTAAGGTGTTACAATTAGAGAAACGTGTCTCTAGATCTAGTTATTAAATGGATTCTCATACTTCACAATACTTTTGAACCTATGATATCATCTTACCCATTACCAAAAGGCTTTTTAGCTCCTAAGATTACACTCTAGTAAGGTAAAGGTGATCTTAAACATCATCTTTGATTATTTCATGTAACATGATTGGATTATACGTGCAATGAAAAAATATTTACTAATTGATTTCCTTGAAGCCTTAAAGAATATGATTTATGATGGCTCTATGATATTCTATCCAATCAATCAAAACATTTAACCCTTTAACATATTATTTTATAGCATAATTCTCTATTAACATTGGTGAAAAAATATCTTATGGACAAATTGTTAAACTCAAGCAAGGTTCCAATGCACCAATTAATGAATGTATTTTTTGATATAAAAATATGATATCTAATATGAACAACTCTATGGTAGATAATGAATCATGAGGTATATTCACACAAAGTTTACAAGCACCACTTCATGAGTCTATAATGTTGTGACAAATGGCTATGCCATATAGTAAATAAAGAAGAAGTCAAGCTCATAGCTATGAACAACTTAATTATACACCAAATTCCCCAACTAATTAAAACATCAAGTTTCAAATAAAACTAAGCTAAAAGATCAAATATAATGAAATCAAGAAGGAAGTAAAAGTAAAAATCAATGTAATATCATAAAAAAATGAATAAGCTTTAGTTGACAAATCACCAAGGAGTAAATTTTCAAGGTTACCATAACCTCCTAATATTTTGTTACATAAGTTATTTGGTTGCAATCTCATATCTCTCCCTATACCATTAGAGGTTATACTAATAAGCATCAACATAAGGAATTTGAATAAAATAGATATCATGACTATCACAGATGTATTGGACATTCTAAAAATAAGTGTTATAGGCTAAGGCATAAGATACAAGATCTTATCAATGACAATTATATTAATTTAAACATACCCACAAAGGAAGCTAGATCACAAGAAAAAAAAAAAAAAATTTAAAGTCTTAAGTAATCCATTTCCAAACCATGGAATATCAAAAAATAATGAGAATTTAGAGGTACACCATGCTTACAATATGCATCCTCATCCTTAGACATAAGGAAATCCAATTGATGGTATTATTGGTAAATTTATAGACACATCATAACCATGTCATATGATCACATTTGATGACATTGATATTATTGATGATGTTTTAGATATAAATTCACTCTTTATTCAATTTTATATCAATAAAAACCCATAAAAAATGTCATGATTGATAATGATTCAAGTTATATTGCATGTACAATGGCACTTCTTTACACTCTTGGGTACATAGAGATTTTTTTTAAAAATACATTAAAAGTAGTTAAAACATTCGATAAACATATACAAAATATGCTTCAGTATATGGTTCTACCTCTTCAAGTTAGTTTAGTGACAATAACTACTCAATCATTAGTCTTTCCAAGCACATGATTATTTGAAATGTTATTAAGACACCCTTGAATACAAAATCTCTACATAATTTCATCCATAATACATTGATGTCTAAAATATATACATTATAATTAGGTGGTGAAAGTTTCAAGAATTTAACATGAATACCCTCTACAATTAGTGGTATCTCTTCCTCCTCCCCCACCACTATTAGAGGTAAAATAACTAAGAGGGGGGTTGAATTAGTGGTGACAAACAATCCAATTCAATTTACAAACCCTTCAAACACTCAAGCATTCAATACAACCATTCATGAAACATACAAGATGTTTATATCAATGAACAATGAAGATAATGCAAGATCACATACACAACACAAGATCTATGTGGGAATACCTCTTGGGAAATAAAAATCACTCTCAATCCTATAAAAACATGGACTATTTGTCCTATAAGATGATCATAAGCATGAGACTGATCAAGTCCTTATGACTAGAATTTAGTGAAACACCTATTTCACAAGGAACACCTACCCTTAAGATGATCAAGTCCTTCTCACCACCTTTTGGTCAAGTTATTCTAATTGGATCTAGTGAGACACCTATTTCACAAGGATAACCTTCCCTTAAGATGATCAAGTCCTTATGATCAACTTTTGGTTAATTCCTTCTAACTAGCTTTAGTGAAACACTTGTATCATAAGGAGCACTTACCCCTAAGATGATCAAGTCCTTCTGACCACCTTTGTATTCAAACCTATAAGACAACTATCCTTAACATAAAAAATATGACCTATAGGTCATACACATATTCATAAAAAAATTATGCTCTTCAATCCATCCACTGGGAACACACTCTTTCCTTCATTCCACAACACACACCTCTTCTCTCTCTTCACATAAGTCTAGAAATCACCACATTTGATTTCAGATTTTATAGAGCCCTCATGACTATTATCATGTTCACAACCTTCCTTTTTTGACACAACACATGCCTTCACTCTTAAGTCATCTACATGGGTCACATTTAAGTGCAACCCTCTTTCAAATAGGCCTAAGTCACCTTTTAGGACCTATGAAGACCCATTCACATTTTTGACACTTCTATGAGTAAACTAAGAAAATAGGAATGCTTTTTAGATACATGGACCCATGCCACATTATCTATAGGCCATATTTAAGTGATAAAAACCATCAAAACACCCTTCTACTAAAGTTCAATTTTCTCAAACAACATTCTATGCAAACAATCACCATGAATGAACACATAGTCACCTTCAAAGCATTTTTTCATACTGAATATGGATTGGTCAAACCTGCAAAATCCATATAGATGGTCTTCATGGAGTCTAAAACACTCTATAATAGTTATCTCATTTATAAACATTAAAATACCATCAAGAACAACTTAATTACTTCTTGGGTTACATTCAAAGCATGAATGAACACACAATCAACTTTAGAGCTCAATATATTTGACTGTATAAAAATTTAAACCTTCAAATGAATATTTCCAAATGCATCTTGAATTATTCTACAACTTTGATTTTTTAATACAACATCAAATTTTGCATCAATCGAAAGATATGGCTTAAAAATCAAACATTAGTTTTTCCTTTGTTAAATTTAAATATTTAAATCCAAATGGTCATAGTTAAACCTCGATCACTTAGAACACATCTCATGCTTTTTACTCAACCCACTCAATTTACACCATTGATTTTATTCAAAAGTAGCTCAAAATTTAACTCATAACACTCCATCATCTAAACTTTAAACATTGAACATGTTGACCTCATATCATGTACCCTTTCGATCTTGACCAATTACACACCATAAATCTCTAAAAATTATCCAAGTTTTTATCTTTCAACGCTCATCATTAGATTTTGCTTAGAACATTTAAGATTATGAAACTTGGCACCCTAACATTCCTTATGAGCACTTTAATGATATTAAATTATACTTGTGCAACTTGGAATCCCCACATGCATTTTTGACTCTTTGACTTATACCACACCATTGATCTTTGTCAATATGAAACACCACTCACCATTGATCTTTTATCAGACTAGCGAGCTTGTGACACTTATCACCTATGCATGTAAACTTTGACATGTTAACTCTTATGTGCACCATTTAATCAAGATCATGAATTAATATGAACCATTATATCTTCTAATTAGATGACATTAGACTTAAACATGATTAAAATTGATGGTTTCCAACCCTTCATAGTCTACTAGAGCAACTTTGAAGATTCATAACTTGAGCTAGACAATATTCAAGACTCCAAATTTTTAGGTTAGCTTATTGAGACTATAGAAAACATCTCCATATAAAACTTTAATCATTATTAAATTTATACATACCTAAAATAAATTCAATTTTTTTTGATTCATCCATATCTACATGACATGTAGTGACTGTCTGGCTATGTATGGCAACCTCTGTAATCTACCTAGAAAGCCAACTTTGAACCCATATATCTTTTGTGGTGCTTACTTGTATGACCAAAAACTTGGACCATATGATCTAATCACATAGGTAAATCCATCCATATATCAATATGCTCCTATAACCTTCACACAAGTGAAATATAATGTCATTAATATGCTTACTTAGATTTTTCTATCACAGAACCAACTATGTTAAGATGAACATAATGAAAAACCAGATGAATATCATACACTTCCAAAAGCTCTCCAATCATCCTTAAATTCTAATAAGACCCCTTACACATCCTAAAATCACCATAGTCATCCATAATAATACTTAACCATGACAAAATTTAATATCAACCAAGCCTACTTCAAGCATACTAGGATAAACACACTACACACTTTGTCATTGATGCTTAGACTACCAAGACACTTCATCCACTCACCTAGACACATCAATAACATCACTAAAAACTCTAAAAAACTCTCCCCCTTTGTCATTGATTTCAACACCCATCATACAACTCACCTTCCTTCTCTCTTTTCAATCACTCTCACAATATAAACCTTCTCCCCTTTTGACACAATGACAAAGTGTGAACAAACTGATCTTGAGGACCTAAAAATATCATAAATAGGAGAGGACCACCTTATAAAAATGATACAAACTCCCCCTTACATTAATCCTATTTATTTTTACCTTAACAACTTCCTCGTGTTATATGTCAACACTCTCTTCAACCAAGCACTGCAACCAATGAAGAAAGAACACATAAAAGCACTGAAATTTTATGGAACTCACCAAGAAACATATTATAGGGACTCCCCCTAATAGTTTTTAGTGATTTCACCTCTTGATCATCTTTAAATATTTACACATCATTAAGAACCACCATATACGCTTATTAGCCTTCTCTCTCAACCCACCTCAAAGACCATCAGTAGAACTTCACATTAGGCATGTCTAGACTCCTTATAGCCCTACTTAGAACTTTCAGAGCCCAAAAATTTTAGTAGACATATTTTAAAGACTTAAAAATTCATATCTAGATCAATCTCATATGTCCCCTTAAGTACACCAATTTTCATCACCTAGATCCTCTTATGTAGAATACTTTCTTCACAAATCTACTAGCCAATTAAGACTCCATCTTAAAAAAATCACGAATAATTTGAAAACCACAAACCTTAAAATATATGTGAATCATGATTTGATAACCCATTTGGCCCATTCAACCTATTAATAATCCTTTTATCTCAACTCATAAGGCAAAAAACTTTTCTAACATAGCCTAAAACTCTAGAATCTCAAAACAACCAAGGTCAACCAACCTCCTTCTACTCAACACCCACTTTTGAAACTTATTGTACACTTGGAGACAACCATCACACACTCTTAGACTAATATTTGAGCCTTAATACCTTTGGTAACATTGAATTCCTATACCATGGATTTGATCTACAACAAGAAAGATAAACCCAAGAGCATATAAAAACCTTCAAAAGATATAAACATGATCACTAAGACACAAAACCACCTAAAACACATCAAAAATAAGTACACATATATTTATGCTCACCAAACTATTATTTACATTACATAAATATCATTATGCCACCTAAAAAACACCCATTTTGGTCTTGCAAACACTGGATATATAGAAAAACCACCTTATGACATCACTTTGAACTCATCAAAACACTTCTCTCATCTTGACACACCAACTCTAGCTAGAAACACTCATCTCTTGACTTCTAGGACCTTTTGAAGAACACCACATCAACACTTAATTCTCCATTGAAAGGAGTCTCTTTATAAGCATAGATAGACACACCTTACTTCACATGGTTCCTTAGAACAATGTGAAACCAGGAGTTGCCCACAGCTCCTCATATTCATTCTCCTCCTTGGTCATCTGATACTTATAGTTCTTCTCATTATTCTTCTTAGACTTAAGAAAAATAACTTACTCATCCATTACAACATCCTCCTTCTCTTCTAAGACTGTATTGAAAACACATTGAGATAACATAGATTCATAACCATCCTTTTTAGTTGAAAAATATTCCTTATAATTAGGAACCTTATCACTAGGTATTAACAACTGATGTTATTTTCATGAAACTTGCTTGGAAACAATAGGATGTTTACTTGAATCCATACACACCTCACCATCACCTTGGTCTTCTCCTAGAGCTTGGTCTTTTCATTCTCAACAAGAGCAAATAATGAGACCCCTTAGCACTCTTCAACATCTGTAACATTTTCCACCATAGAAAACAAATTACTTGGACCAATAGATTCATCATGACTCACACTTACCACCTTTGGTTTTCATGAGCTAACTTTCCTTCTTTCTTACACTCTAGGAGCTTGATTAAACTTATTATATCTTGTAGGCCTTTGCTTATAGAGTTTAGCAATGTGACCTCTTTGTTGATAATTGAAACACACTATATCTCTTACAAGAATCTTATCTTGCCTTTCGTGATTAGAATAAAATATTATAATATGTATATTATTTTGATAATTGAAACAAACTACTCCTTTTAAAGAAGACTCACCTTGCCTTACCTTATCTGGACAATGCTTAATAAAATGTCTCTCATCAAGATAGTTGAAACACTTAACTTTGTTCACACCTTTTGACTGATGACCCCCATCATAGTTCCATTTAAACTCATTTATAATAGGTATCTTACATTCTCTATCTTTATTCCCAAACTAATTACATGTGCAACAATAATCATTGAAACTTGCTTACTTCATGGCATTTGGTTGTCTGCTATGATTTCTCTTCACTCTACCAATATCTTTATTCTTTGACTGATTTTTTACCCTCAAGGTCTGATATACATTAGTATTCATCTTGTCTTGAGTTGCAGTATTTGGTTCTTCTTTGTATCCAAGACCAATTCTATCACTTCCATGCTTTTGACCACTCAAAATATTATCTAGATCATGTAATATCTTTTCAAATCTCATAAATGATTGCATTTTACTAGATGTCCTTTCTAACTTAGCTTTTAATGATTCATTTTTAATTACATATCATGAAAATTCATCTTCTTTATCTTTAAGGCTTGTAGATATGATTTCCAATTAACTACAAATATTCTGGACTATATCTTCATGTTCCTTGGTGTATTCATTCATTATTGACTCAAACACAATGAATTATTCTTCATAGTCCTTAATTTGAGACTTCATTTTCTTGTTAATCTTCTTCTCAATCTTTAGTTCTTTAAGAACATTCATCAAGTCAGTCTCACAGTCCACCTCATCTTTATCATCATTTGAATCACTCCAAGTAGACTCCTTTTGATATGAGCAACTTCCTTCTTCTTAATAGGACCATCATCTTCATGACCATACTCTCAGTCACTATTGTCACTCTCATTTGATGAGTTGTAATCTTCTTTGGTGTAAAGATTCTTCTTGTCCTTGAAGTACTTTTTGTTATCAAACCTTTTGAATCCTTTTTTCTTCTTATCAAAATTATATGTCTTCTTGTCTTCATCTTGGACATCATCATGATCTTCATCATCATTATTATTATGCTTATGAGGGAATATATTATCAAATGTCTTACCTCTCCATAATTGAATCATTTTAAGGGTAGTTTACCATTATACTTGTTTGACCCTATTTTCAATTTCCTTGTAAACAAAGCAATTAGTTCATCTTCATCAATATAAGATGTGTCATCCTCCTTGAGTTTCTTACCTTGGTACTTCTTCTTTAGCTTCATTTCTATCTTGAATGTTGCTTCCTTCTTTGGTGGTTTATCATCATCAACTCTCATCTCATAGGCAGTAAGAATTCTATGCAATTCATCCATCTTAAACTGAGTAAGATCATGAATTTCTTATATAATAGATACTTTAGAATCAAAATTGAGAGAGAGAGACATTAATACCTTTTTCACTATAGTAGCTTCTTTAATATTCTCTCCTAAACCTTTGACGATGTTGAAAATCTCATCAACTCTCTGCAGAAAGGATGCCACAGAATCTTCTTCCTTCATCTTAAGACTCTCAAATTATCTTTGGTGAGTCTATAACTATTCCAAATTAACCTTTGAAACTAATTCATAAATAGTATTTAATTTATCCCACATTTCCTTGGTAGATATAAAATGGTTTACCTTGGTGTATTTAGTCTTTGAAAGACCACAAGTGATAGCATTCATTTCCTTAACATTATTCTCAAACAACTTCTTATCTATAGTACTAGATGGATGAATAAGAGTAGAATAACCATCCACATAAAAATATTAGGGACATGATGTAGGTCCTCATCATCACACTCCAAAAATCATAATGGGATCCACTGAACATCAGTGTTTGTTTAGTGGAAAAACCTCCTTCTATTTGATGGTTACCCATATTGTACCTTAGATCTCCTTCAAGTTGTCAAGTATTTACCAAAGGAAATGCTTCAATAACAATTGTTATAAGTACAATCACTAAGAGAGGGGTTTGAATCAGTGGTGATAAACAATCCAATTAAATTTCTAAACTCTTAAAACACTTAAGCATTCATTACGACCATTTATGAATTATACAAGATGATTATATCAATGAACAATGAAGATAATGTAAGATCACATACATAACACAAGATATATGTGAGAAACCTTCTTGGAGAATAAAACCCACTCTCAAACCTACAAACACATGGACTACTTGTCCTATAAGATGATCATAAACATGAGACTAATTAAGTCCTTTTGACCAGAATTTAATGAAATGCTTATTTCACAAGGAACACATGTCCCTAAGATGATCAAGTCCTTATGACCAGATTTTGGTCAAACCCTTTTGAATAAATTTATTGAAACACCTATTTCAAAATCATCACCTACACCTAATATGATCAATTCATTTTGAACACCTTTTAGTCAAGTCCTTCTGACCAACTTTAGTGAAACACCTGTTTCACAAGGAGAACCTACCCCTAAGATGATCAAGTCCTTTTAACCACCTTTGTCTTCAAAACTACAAGATAACTATCATTAACATCATAAATATGAAATACATGTCATACACATAGTCATCAACTTGCTCTTCTTTTCAATCCATCCACTGGGTACACACCCTTTCCTTAGCTCCATAACACACACCTCTTCTCTCTCTTCACACAAGTCTAGAAATCACCACATTTGATTTAAGATTTTATAAAGCCTTCATGATTATTATCATGTTAAAAAACCTTATTTTTTGGAAAAAATACATTCCTTCACTCTTAAGGCATCCACATGGGTCACCTTTAAGCACAACCCTCTTTCGAATAGGCCTACATCACCTTTTAGGTCCTATGAAGACCCATTCACCTTTTTGACACTTCTCTGAGAAAACTAAGAACACATGAACACTTTTAAAATACATGTACCCATGACACATAGTTTATAAGTCATTTTTAAGTGATAAAAACCATCACAACACCATTTTTCTAATTCTCGATTCGCTCAAACAACATTTTGTGCACATAGTCGCCATGAATGAATACATAGTCACCTTCTGAGCATTTATTCATATTGAATATAGATTGTTAAAACATCCAAAATCCATATAGATGGTCCTCATGGAGTCTAAGACACTCTTCAATAGTTATCTCATTTTGAAAAATTGAAATACCATCAAAAACAACTTAATTACCCTTCTTGATTTACTTACAGAGCATGAACAAACACAGTCAACTTTGGAGATCAATATCATTGACTGTACAAAAATTTAGATATTTAAATGAATATTTACATATGTGCCTTAAAGTCTTATAAACTTTGATTTTTATTGCAACATCAAATTTTACACAGATCAAAAGATATGGCTCAAAGACCAAGCACTAGTTTTTTCTTTGTTAAATTCAAATATTTAAATCCAAATGGTCACAGTTAAAACTCAATCACTTAGAACACATCTCATGCTCTTCGCTCAGCCCAATCAATTCACACCATTTATCTTCTCTATAAGTATCTCAAAAATTAACTCATAGTGCTCTATTGTCTAAATGTCAAACCTCAAACATGTTGACCTCATCTTGTGCACACTTGCAATATTAACCAATTGTGCATCATCAATCTCTATGGATTAGCTAGGTATTTATATTACAATGCTCACCATTAGATATTGCTTAGAACTCTCAATATTATGACACTTGGAACCCTTGCATGACTTTTGATCACTTTAATGATAGTCCCTTGCACTTGTGCCACTTGGTAGCCCTATGTGCATTATTGAGTCTTTGACTTTTCCCACACCATTGATCTTTGTCAGTATGAATCGCCACTCACCATTAATCTTCTATCATACTAGTGAGATTGTCGCACTTATCACCTATTTGTGA
Source organism: Torreya grandis (assembly GCA_037957365.1). NCBI lineage: Eukaryota > Viridiplantae > Streptophyta > Pinopsida > Cupressales > Taxaceae > Torreya > Torreya grandis. The sequence goes on from JARHVA010005971.1 coordinate 214,227, forward strand.
AACCTTTGAAATGTTGACTCTTACATAAACTATTGGATCAAGATCATGAATAAAGTGCACTATTGTATATTTTGACTAGATGACCTCAAACTTCAACATGATTAAACTCGATAGTCTCTGACCCTTCACAGTCTACTAGAGCAACTTTGAAACTTCATAACTTGAGCTATACAACACTTCAAGACTCCAAATTTTTAGGGTAGCTTCTTGATACTATAGAAAAAATTTAAATGTAAACCTTTGATCATTATTTAATTTATGTGTACCTAAAATAAATGCACAAACTTGTTGATTCATCTATATCTACATGATATGCAATGCTTGTCTGGCTATGTATGAGAACCTCTACAATCTACCTAGAAAGCCAAATTTGAAACTACATATATTTTACTATACTTAATTGTATGACCTAAAAATTGGACCATATGATCTCCTCACATAGGTAAATCCATACATATATCAATCTGATCCTAGAATCTTCACACATGAAATATAATGTCATTAATATGCCTACTCAGAGTTTTCTATCACAAAACCAACTATGCCAAGATGAACATGATGAAAAACTAGATGAATATAATACACTTTCACAAGATCTAAAATCATCCTTAACCTCTAATAAGACCCATTTCACAACCTTAAATCACCATACTCATCCCTAAGCATCCCTAACCATGCCAAAACTGAAGATCAACCAAGCCTACTTCAAACATACTAGGACAAGCACACTGTGCACTTTATCATTGATACTTAGACCACCAAGACACTTCATCCACTCACTTGGACACCTCCATGACATCAATAAAAACTCTCCAAAAGCCAACATCATAGTTAGTTATTACACCTACTCAACACCATAGTTAAAATTTAATTATTTCACCTAAGTAGGTTATTTCTATAAAATTACTTCAAAGGATATTAGTTCACCATCCTAGATAACATGCTTTCAATCAAGTTTTTTAGAGTTCAAAGAGATATATATCTTATACAATACATCCTAGGGAATTATAGTTAAATGTGTTCCATAATGAATCTAAATAGTGAAACATTCTCCTATTATATAATAGACTCCACCAAGTTCAATGCCCTCTAGAGTTTCACATCCTACATAGGATTCTATGAGCAATGATCAGGATAGTTACATTACAACAACAAATTTTTTTTCATATTCTAATTCATATACATGTAGTACTTTTTATTTGAAAAAATTCACCTTCTCATTTTGTGATACATACATGAACTATGGTCCTCCCAATTGATAAGATCATTAGCTAGTTTATTTTACATTTTGCATGCTACAAATATGTAAACATACAAAAATTAAAAATATGTCAAAAATTAAAAAAATCAAATATTTCTAAAGAAAAAACCAAATATGTCAAAAAATAAAAAAATTCAAATGTATTAAAAATTCCAAAAACATTCAAAATATTCTAAAAAATAAAAATTCAAAATTTGAGCATAACATGAGATTCTAATTTATTTCTTCACATATGTTATTTATCACATGTTTGGTAGATAGAATATTTGTATTCACACACATGTATTTCATGAGTATATAAGTATGGTGAAAGGCATACATATTATATATGGAATCTTAGATGTTGTACTCCCTTTTATCTAGTGGACGTGCCTATGTTAGGGGCATCTTATTCTACATACTACATTATCATAGGCTATATCCATCTATGACCTCTTTACCATGTTGAGCTACATATCTTACACATGTCTTACTACTTACTCATATCTTACATTGTGATACATGGATATGTTATTTTATTATGATGTGACATTAATACATATGGATGGTGTAGACTAGTTTTCACTTGTTCTATGTTCTGTTGATGCTATTATTTTTTTTCATGATAGGTTAAACATTGATTGTTTATTGTGTGGGACAAATGGGCCATATGTGTGTAACATATTTATGTATATTTTTTGTGAGATTGTTAATTTACTTTGAATGTGGCCCTTGGCCTTGTTTGTTGTAACATATTCATGTCCTTTGTATGTGTCCCTTAGCATTATGTGTGACATTTCATGGAATTTTATTTTGTACTTATTATGCTTATTAAGATTGATTAGTGGTGTCATGAACCATATCATGCAATTTTGTTGCATAATATTATTCAAATATGGTTACTTTACTGCATGCCTCTTGAAATATCTATCTAGACATGACACTTACATACCTCACATTAAATATGTTTTATACATGCCTTGATGACATATACTATACTATGTGAACATACTCTCCACATGTTGACATGAATATACATGATTATATATTTATCGAATGATATATTTAAATATTATTTTGAGATGAGTGAATTATAGGGTACATCCCTCATCTCAAAAGAGGGAATTACAATGGGTTTGTCCTAGAGATTCAAGTCTCCATGAGTATAAAATTAGTATTTGTAACAAAATATAGTTTTCAAAAACTTTAAAGTAATTTATAAATTAGATACATGATAGATATTGTCACATTAATATATATTTTTAGGTATATGATATACATATGCACTCAACTCATAGAGACTTGAGTAAATAATCATACACATTTGGATGCATATGTAAAAGAGTTACATAAATATAAATTAGAGGTTTTACATATAGCTACATCTAAACATATAAATTCATGATATTCAATATCATTTGGTACAGATTCATGTCACATAATTCTAGTTCATGCACATATGTACCTTTTTCAAAAATCCAAAAATCATGATGCTAGTTAATTCACATATATACATTTTTCAAAATTAAAAGGCATGGTACTAGTTCATGCACATATGCACTAAAATAAAATGTATAGATTCCATGGAAAATGTTATTTTTTAACTTCAAATATATTGGAACTATAATCATGATGGGGGAATGAATATTTTCATTCTCTTTTGATCATAAAAATATAATCTATATTCATCTATAACAATGTGATTATTTATGTTACAGGTAATATATGATCAAGTCTAGAGACACTCAACAACCTTGGCATTACTTTTATCCAACCCATTTTGTGGTTCCACCTTCTATTATGTGTGATGTACATTCAAACATAGTGACATGCAATGGTATTAACATCACTTCTAGTGAACCGATTATGCTTCCACCTTATTTTGGATTAGTACATTGGGTATTTATCCTCATACATGAGAGTTAGAGATTGTATATTTTCAACTTAAGAGATTATTTATTTATTAAAATTTTAGACTTGTTCACTCTCAAATTACCCATTGGTTTAACAAGAGAAACCTTCTCTCTAATTGCTTCAATAAGGGGGTAGATTTATCTAATGTTTTATCATATTTTACACATTATAGAGAAGCATGGTTTCATATCCCTATAAGTGTACTCCTTCCTCACTCTCTTTTCAATTTCAAAATTTAGATTTAATATTTTCAAAAATTTAAATATAAAAATTGATTAATTCATGTGCTATTGTAAGGTTTTATAAATTGAGTGCCCTATAGAATTGGAGTCTCCTATCAAAATATAAAGTGTGTTTTACACACTTGATATATTTTTGTCGTTTATTATATAAATTTCATTACTATAATAAAGGGAAAAAAATGTAGCTACCTAAATCTAGTCACAAGTACTTGACATCTCAAATTATTGACATATCTTGAACCAATTGACTTACACTCAAATATATGACTCTTATTCACCATTCATCTAGCCATATATATATATATATATATATATATATATATATATATATATATATATATATATATATATATATATATATATATATATATATATATATATATATATATATATATATATATATATATGCAAGATTGACCCCTATGTTCACCATCATCACAACACAAGAATTTCCAAGTCAATGCTCAAGCTTCTTTTTATCACTCTTAGACTACTCCTAGCCTCAGGCCAGATGTAATTTAGTTCTAGGATAAGTTTGCATTAGGTACATAAGTCTAATGCCATGGACCCACCTAACACTATGTTGTCCATGTTCTGTTTAATGGTTAATTTAAATTTTTTGAAATATTTATTTAGGTAATCCTATATGGTTTGTAATTTGAATAAATGGAATTATTCAAAAGGTTCAATACAAATAAAAATCAATGGTCATTCATTAAAGGACTTGAAATCTATGTGGCATCTATCCATAACACTAATACACATTGAAGCCTTATTGTTTTCAAATTTAATATCAATCACTAAGATAAATCTCAAGTCAAGTACGAAGCATTCCAAATAAAGTCAAGGGGTAACATTATCTAGTATTAAATACAAATTTATAGTTGCATATATATAGTCACTAAGCATAATTTCACAATCACACTAAGTTTGATAACTATGTGTGGATTTATTCCCTCCTCAACATATCTAGATATGTAGGTAGTGATCAATCATTAATGAGGGTGATTGGGGTCAGCTCAGTCCATTACACTTCCACTTATTTTTGTAGGTTTTTAGTTTTCAAAAGTAACTCTAGCATTTTTTTATGACCTTGCCTTTTTTAAATCTGATATACTATTTAAAACATTATGGTTATTATTGTATAACTAACTGATATTTCTTTAATTTGAGTGAGATTATATGGTTGGATTCAATATAGTGATATTTAGACTACATGATTGATGACTTGGCATGTTTTGTTTCATCACTTGATGGTTTTATAGATTACTATTGTAGTTAATATTTTTATTATAGTTTTATAATTATTTATCAATTATGCGATCAAGTACGTTTGATGTACTTATGTGGTTGCAGGTACCATCTTATGAGCTAGGTTGATGTTGGTAGTAGTATATTGGGGTACTAGAGTGAATCCTAAGAAGTCAAAAAAGTTTGATAGGTATTCGTGATTTTCAATTATATTCCCCATCATTGGAAATCTTATGTAATTCATTGTTATGTCATTATCTCAACAATCGTACCTAGTCACATTTCATTGTGTACTATTTCATACTACTATATTTGTTATTGTATGTTTGATGTTGAGTCATTTTGATTTCTGTTATTATTAGTTTACGGCTACAACAAACCCCTTTCACTTCCATGAATAACTCTTCACTCTTTCCATGTGAACTTTGATTGTTTGGACCCTGCATGCTTACTTGGACTTAGACTCTCTAAGACTTACCTAGACCTAACCATGACATACCCCCCCATGGACTATTATCTAAAATACTTGTTAAATGGTGGTGGCATGGTTTATTATGTTATCATGGCTATATAGTTTGAAGGCATTAATATTTGAATGGGGTTTAAGTTGTTAATTCATTTTATTATGTTATGAGTTGATTATTTTATTGGTTATTTATTATTAACTGGATCAACTATTCTAGATGGTTAATTATGACCATTACATTGATTGGGATATTTTGGTGGGATTACTTTGGGAAGTGTTGGCATCAATGTAGGAGGATTTCTCTGTCTTCATATTAAATGTAGTTATTGAATGGGTATGGAGAGTTGGATAGAAGGAATGGAGATTAAGGTAGTGAATGGAAAGATTGGATGAGAGTAGGAAGATGGTGAAAAATGGAAGGAAATAGTGGGAGGTGATTGATTGGTTTTTAGTGCAGGCTTTTTTTGGGATTTTTCATCACGGTTTGGAAATAAAAAAGGTTTACTCAATTTATTTTATCCTACTAGATTTTTGTGTGATTTTTATCCTTCTACATTTTTAGTAAGAAATTTTGGACTGTGTCTGGTTATTATTTCTTTTTAAGGAAAAACTTAGAAGAAAATAGAGGCTACATACGTAGCCAAAAGTCTTACGACTTTTAGATGCGTATCCAATACTTGACATGGATTGATATGAATCAATTCTCTCATTTTGAATAAATTTTCAAACTGGATGCTATATATATATTATCTGGTTTTGTATCAGTTACATCCTCATTTAGATTTTAGATTTTAATCATTTATTGTTGTGATTGTATGTTTCCATTCTTTGTATTAAATAATTGTGTGCATTTTTAAAAATAAAAGATCTAGGGGTTTTTAATGGGTTATCTAGTTGGGTCATTGTCTCTAATACTTAGATTTTTATAAGATGGTTTTAATAATTTGACTACATGCATTATAAGTATCCATGGAATGGCTCAGATTGCTTAAAACTTGCACTGTTGGTTTAAGAACTAGGTTTCTATGTTCGTTTGGTTACTCAAATTAAATGTATTGCTTAATGGGTCATTTTGGTTAATCCTACACTTAAAGTACACACACACACACACACACACACACACACACACACACACACACACACACACACACACACACACACACACACACACACACACACACACACGGGTTGTGTTCTTTGGTTTATTTGAGCTAGTATGTTGTTAAAATGGGACTCAACCCTTATTTACATTGAATGTGTATTTTTTTGGTTTCTATAATTTATATGAAAGGATTAAGTTTTATATCTTGAAAATAGTTCTTGGCACAAATTATTAATTTGTTATTTTTAAATGGGTCATGATACTTATGTTATCAACTACATGCATATATATGTGAATATTGTTGAATGCTAGAAAAATTGTGGTTGAGTTTTCTTATATTATTTGACCACATTTTTAAATATATATGTAGGTCATGGGTTCTTTGGAAAAATATTTTTTAATAAGTCTATTTATAAATTTATTGACTGCATTTTTATATTTGTATATTAATCATGGGTTTCTTGGAATAAAGATTTGATTGGATTTTTAGTCGACTGTATAGATTTGATGATTCTATTGTTTATTTTTGTATTTAGATTCTTGTGATCTATTAATGACCCTCTATGTATTATTTGAATGACACATTTAAGTGGTTATGTTGTGGGAAAGTTCTATGCTTTTTTAAAAAATATTCTTGTGTGTGACTTATTGACTTACCTCTATTATGTTTTAGCATGAATATTAAGTGTTTATATTCTACTAGAAACTTTGAGGATTTTAAGTAAAGTCTATTGGAATTTATTTTATAAATATATAAATGAGGGTTTTATTTTAAACCTATAAGTGTTTTGGTGTATTGAAAATATTATTTTTATATTGAATATGGTTTAAATAATCTATATTATTGAATGTCTGTTAGAATTATTGAAGGCTATTTGGGATGTTGTATGTCTAAGTTTAATGAATGGCTTATCTGGTTATTATGATGGTTTATTCATGAATTGATAGTGTATAATGGTTGAGTTATATCTTATGCATTTTATTTTAACTGCATTGGGTTACCATTCCTAGATTAGACCTAAATAATTAGGTATTTAGTCAGTATATTGTATACTTGGGTTATAAATTTGCAACCTAAATGATAATGGACTGATTGCACACTTGGAAGAGATCCAAGTTAGTTATTTCAAAAGCTATAGAAAAGAAAAGTTTAATCCTTTACTATATATTTTGGTAGCCTGCAATCTACTATCCCCACTTCTAATTTATATCAATGATAGTTTGGTTATTTCCATCTCACCTAGAAATGACAAGTGTTTGTTTTTTGTTTGTGTTATATTGTTGTGTTGAGATGTCCATTGGTTTAAAATCTGACTTGCTCAAAACTCCCTTCTCATCTCTTCTTATCATAACCACTATCTAGCTGATGGTTGTGGTGGTAAGGGCCACTAATGGTTAGGCTTGTAAGGCTAGTTGGGAAGGTTTGTCGAATTCAGTTACTTGCTACTCCATGCTTGGATAATCTTGAACACATGAAGTAAGTGGTAATAAGTTAATTTATGTTGTTGATACATTATTTACTTAGTTATTAATGTTTACTATAGTTAGTATTCTATCTTGATTCGATATTGGTCAATTATGTTAATGATGGATGATATGCTAATCTGTGTTGATAATGAAATGCAAAAAAAGAATGAAAGGCTTAAGTGTTTCTTATGGTAAGATGTAAAAGTTGCTTATATTACTAAAGGTAATTCATTTTGTTAAGTTATTGGAATATTTAGATGGTTCTCATTCCTATTGATACTTAGGGTATTCTATTGATATTATTAATGTAGAATTAGTATTTTAATTTGGTTACATGCTCATATTAGTTAATATGAGTAAAAGATTACTCAGGCATATATATGTTTACTTACATATTTTATTTGATAAGTAAAATGGTTATCATTGATTCATTTAAGTATATACTTGTGAATTATTTATATATGATGTTATAACCATTAAGAGGTTATATAGAACATGGAAATCACTTAGATGTTTTAGCTATGCTTGTATTATTTGATTAATCCAATTATACTTACTATTGGGCATACAAAAAACTAAAATAAAATCCTTTCCCCTTATGTATAAATTAGACACACTTGGTTACATATAAAGGTGCATATATTACATATATTAAACCTAAAAATATTGCTTTCATTCTCTCATTCAATATTAAAAATTTCATGAAAATGAGTAAAATTTTTGAGTTGACTTTATTCTCTCATTTAATATTAGATGTTTTATAGACATGAACAAAACTTTTACATTGATTAGTTTGTTGGAGTTTGCCTAGAATGTAATTAAAAAAGGATTCTTAAATGTGTTAATATAGAGGGAAACTATATTAAATTCATTTAATGAATAAGATGAAATAGTTGAATGTTGCATTCTCCTTGTGTGATATTGTATAAATGCATGTTTGGTTGTATGTTACTTGTTTATTTTATCCTTATGGCTTGCATTTACTTTTACTAGCTAAACTTGTTTGTCATGGTGTGCCCAACATTATTTTTCTAAAAGTTCCTTAAGTATAAAATTTGATTTAGGTTCTATTGAACTTGAAACTCAGCTAAATTCTTGTTTGTATGAGTTGTATGCATTTAATTATATGGAAATATTCTACTACTCATGTACTTTTAAACCATCTGGCTCACTTAAAAATTTGTTGAATACAAGCTTAGATTGTACTTATCTGAAATATGATATTTCATGATACTTGTTCATAATAGAATGTATTAACTTAAATGATAATGGGAAATATTATATAAAAGCAGATTGTTTCTTTAATGAATTCATTTGTATATGAATGGTTAAGGTGATAGTTGTTTATTGATTTAAATAAAATTTAAGTCAAATTATGGATAAAAATGTTGGAATATATGTGAAGTTATATGAGTTGAATATGTTCTTTCCATTAACCTTATAAATGATCGTATGATTAATGATTATCGAATATAAATACTCATGGCTATAATATTTTTCAACTTCATTGAATGCTCTCATATTTTATTAAATTGCATTGGCTATGCCAATCTAATATTGCAACATGGATTCAATTATAGGCTACCTATGAAAGTTATTTAATGAATAACGATGTTGATCCTAACTAAATCACTATTCATTTATTTGAATAACAACACTCATGATTATCAATTAAGTGTTGTGTGAACTAATAAGGGACATGTTCGTAATTGTGTGGTGAAATTTAGGCAATGAGGTGATTAACAACCTCAATAAGTAGCACTTATTCATTACCTGCGAAGCCTTGAGTTTCAATCTTTTCTTATTTTTGCCCTTATTTATGAAGTGGTATTTTTTGTTACATAACATAAATTTGCTTATATTGAATTGATTTAAGGTTGTATTTATTAATTAATTTTTTGAAATCATATTTGATTATGAGATTAGATTACAATAACTTATACTTTTAACCAAGACTTGTTTAACCTAAATGATAACATGTGTTATTAGAGTTATCCTTTTTTATTAGATTGATCATAAAATCTTAACCATCCTTGAGTGGAACTGAAACCCACTAAGGAAAATGAGGTATTTACCTAGGGTGAAGGACCTATAAATGATCCTATGTGGAAGAACAAGTGCCACATATGGCACTCAAGTCCTATCCATATATGCATATATTGATACACCCTGAACCCCAAAAAACATCAATGAAGATAACATGATTCCCCATAGTACCCTTTGTATGTAGTTACCTCTAGGTAATTACCTTAGTTTACCTACTTTAGTTCTGGTTACACATATGAGAGTGTATTGAATGATTATTATTTGCATCAATAAGTGAGGTATTGGGTCTAATATACATCTAAAATGTACTCTAATATCTAATTCCAATTTTTTAGGGGGTTATTTCATTTGATATTAAAGCAATTTTCTACTCTAGGGAAATTTGGGAACAATTTTTTTCTTTTTAAATCTATAATCTACTAATTTATCACTTTATAATTTTCAAGATGGTTAGAATGAGATCGAGTAATGGTAACATCCACAATAACCTATACAATATTAACCCAACTAGGGATAGAGGTAGAGGATGTAGTAGGGGTTATCATGGTTGTGCCCCCATTCATAACCAAGAAGAGCTACCCATAAATAATGTTGATAGCAATATTAAGGTTCTAAATGTTGATGCAGTTAGTGGGATTCCAACTGACAAACATGAGGAGATATTTAATAGAATTTTGACAACCCTTAACACTTTGTAAGGAAAAATTGATAGCTAGGAACAAGGGATGAACAATATTGAAGGGATATCCCAAGAAGAAGTACCCAAATGGGAAATGGGACAAGTAGAAGGAACTATAATTCAAGAACAACCTTTGACCATAGTTGACCCAATCATCAAAAAGATGAAGAAGCTTCCACCACCTACCTTTTTGGGTGAGGGATCAGGAAATGTAATTGATGCATGGATGGTACACTTACAAAAATATTTCAACTTGCATAACATGACATTGAATGTGAAAGCTAGGGTGGTAGCCTATCAACTAGTTGGTCCTACAGTATTGTGGTGGAATCACCTTTGTGCCATTGAAGGATATCATCCCTTGACCCTATCTTGGTCAGTTTTTGACACTCAATTTTGTAAAATATACCTAAACACTAATTGTAAAGAGTAGAAAATCACTAATTTTTAGCTTCTAAATTAGGAAAACATATTTATTATTAAATATGAGAACAAGTTTTTAATTTTGTTGCATCATGTAAACTATATGCATGACGAGGAAACATAAATTACTAAGTTCAAACTTAGGCTCAAGGAAATACTGATGCATGAAATCAATATGATGAATCTAAGGACTTTGATAGTAGTGAGTGAATCAACCTATAGGGCTGAAGAAAAAGAAAAGTCTCATTAAAAGGAAAGACAAGAATTTAAATCAAATAGGTAGCAGTCTAAAGCTAAAAGTCTTTCTCTCATGAACTTTTGGAAATTAGATCAAAACTATAGATTTTATGGTAACAATAAGAATTTTAGAAAATTGTATAATCAAAATAAAAACTTCAAGTCCCAAAGATCATCTAAATCTAGTTTTTTAAGAAGGAATGACATCAAAACAACCAATGTGGACCTATCATAGGTGATAATATTATTCTGTTAGCATCATCTAGACTTATTATTTATTGAGAATGTGGTGCAAATCACTATAAAAAAGACAATCCCAAGCTTAAATTAGGCCAATTAGCTAATCATAAGGTATATGCTATGGTTGAAAATTGAAATGTTGACTTGCAGGCCACTCCAATTAAAACTAGAGGTACCATAAATGAGTTTCCCTTAATTATTTAAATTGATTTAGGTGAAAATGATTATTTTATATCTCATTTTGTTACTAAAAAATATAAAATCAAACTTGTTTTAATAAGAGAAGGTTGGGAGGTTGAGTTCGATACCGATAAAAAGGTGCCTCTTTTTGAATGTTTGAAATAAGCTAAACTTGATATTGGTATCTTCAAAACCAAGGTGAAACTATTCCTCACACCTTTGGTATCTTATGATCTCATTCTTGGAATGGATTAGTTGTAAGAATATCAAGCCATGCTTGATTGTGTTGGTAAAAGAGTGCAATGCACTAATTACCTTAGGCAACTTGTAGAATTATAAGGCATTTAAGGGTAATAAAGGTGTAGAACATTTTCAACCTTATAGATGAAAAGGGTTGTTAGGAAAGGATATAAGCTTTACGCAGTCTAGCCACAAGAATTACCCAAGAAAAAAGAATTGGTTCACGTAGATTTTCTTATTTTGAATGAATTCATGGATGTTTTTCTTGAGAAGTTAGTTAGTTTATTGCTTAAACATGAATTTTATTTTTCCATTGATATAATGCCTAGATCTTCCCCTACATCTAAAGCTCCCTACCATATGAATGAGGATGACCCATAAGAATTAAAGGTACAATTATAATAACTTTTAGATAGTGGAAGCATCCAACCAAATGTGTCTCCTTGGGGTGCTCTAGTGGTCTTTGTTAAGAAGAAAGATGGTACATTAAGACTTTGCATTTATTATTGCTTGCTTAATAAGGTAACAATTAAAAATTGATATCTTTTGCTAATAATAGATGATTTATTTGACCAAATAAAAGGTGATACAATCTTCTTGAAGATTGATTTGAGATTAGGCTACCATCAACTGAGAATCAAAGAAGAGGACATTCATAAGACAACTTTTAGAACTTGATATGGACATTATGAGTTCATAGTTCTACCATTGGGCTTGAATAATGCTCCTTTAACCTTAATGAATGTTATGAATAACATGTTTAGAGACTTTTTGGACAAGTCTGTGCTAGTTTTTCTTGATGATATTCTCATTTATTCCAAGAACAAGATTGAAAATAATCAACACCTTCGTTTAGTCTTGAAAATACTAAAACAACATAATTTGCATGGAAAAATCTCTAAATGTGCATTTTATGAATCTAAAATTCATTATTTGGGCCAAATTATTTCTAAGGCTAGTATTACTATAGATACAATGAAAATAAAATCCATATAAGATTGGTCTACTCCTACAAGCATGCATGAAGTGTACATATTCATGGGCTTGGCTAGTTATTATCAATGATTTATTAGAAAAATGTCAAGCATATCCCATCACATTACTTATTTGTATCACAAAGGCAATAAATTTGTATGGATGCCTCAATGTGAGGAGGATTTTACAAAGCTAAAAGTGATACCAACAACAATACCTATTCTTATTATTCCAGACCCAAATGGTAATTTTGAAGTATGGGCTGATGCTTATAAGGAAGGATACAGAGGCATCTTGACTCAAGATGGAAAGGTTATGGCTTATGAGTCATAAAAAAATAAACAACATTAAAATAATTTATCCCACACATGACATGGAGCTTGCTGCCATTATCCATGCGCTTAAACAATGGAAATATTTTCTACTGTGAAGTCTAATCACCACAACCTTGAGTATTTTTTATCTCAATATGATTTAAATGTGTACTAGTATAGGTGTATATATTTTTTAAGCAATTTTGACATGGACATATCATATATCAAAGGCAAGGAGAATTATGTGGTTGATGCACTCAACAAATGCACATACCTTGTTACCTTATTGGTTTTACAAATAAATTTTAGAAGTGTTATTTTGGAACAACTTATTGATGAATTATACCATGATGTAAGAGTAGGTTTGGCTATCAAGCTTGTAGTAGACAAATTTTTTGATTTTTTTGTTAAAATAGATGGCCTTATAAGGCATAAAAATAGAATTTATGTACTTGGGTTATGTGACTTTATACATTTTGTATTAAAAAAAGAGCATACAACACCTTATTATTCTCATCCAGGTGTCTTGAATATGATACATGAGCTGAGAAGTCTCTCTAATTTTGACTTGAAATGAAGTGTGATGTCACTAATTTTGTGTTAAAATGCCTAGAATGCCAATGGGTTAACACTGAGCATTGCTATCCAAGAGGGCTATTATATCCTCACGATATTCCAAGATAAAATTGGACTATAATTTCACTTTACTTTATTATAGGGCTTCTTAAATCATACAATGAGCATGATACTATTCTTGTGGTAATTGATAAGGCCACTAAAGTTGGCCACTTAATTACTAAAAATTTAACAAATGAAGCTTTCATGTTCACATAATATTTTGTAAAAGAAGTGGTTAGACTTCATGGCATACCTAAAGTGATTATTTAATACCATGAAAAATTATTTACTTCAATATTTTGGCATACTTTGACTATAGCCTTTGGAACATGACTTAATTTAAGTTCTTCATATCATTCAAAAACCAATGGTCAAACTAAAAAGCTCAACTAGGTGCACATGTATGCCATGGATCAAAAAACTAAATGGGAAGATTAATTCTATTTGGTTGAGTTTTTATATAATAATAATAATTATCATTCTACAATAAATATGGCTCCTTTTAAAGCTTTATATGGGTGAGAGTGCATAGCACCTCTTGGAGCTTGTAAAATAGAGTTGTTATTGGGCCTAATTTGTTTATAGAATATGATAAATAAATGGAATTAATAAGGTAGAATTTGAAAGTGGTATAAAATTGGAAAAAGTGTTATGTAGATCAAAAGAGGACTCTACATCAATTCAACATGGGTGACAATTTTTACATGTTAGATCATAGAAAAGTTTTACAAAATTTGGTATATTTCCAAGCTAGCTCCACTTTTTGTCAGGCCCTTTGACATTATGAAGAAGATTAATCCTATTTATTATTGGTTGGATATTCCTCATTTTTTTTTAAAGATTCATGATGTATTTCATGTTAATTTGTTAAGAAAATACATACTTGACTCATCTCATATTTTAGATTGGACTCATTTATAGGTCATGAAAAAGGAAAAGATTTAGTTAGAATCTATGAGAATCCTAGACCATCACAATGTTAAGCTACGAAATAGGGACATATAATAGGTTTTGGTTCAATGAGACATGTTGAGCGAAAGAAGTGATACTTGGGAAGATGCACATCTTTTCAGGCATCAATATGCATAGTTTTTTAATTATTCATTGAGATGGCTCCCTTTCAAGGTGGGGAGGATGTTATGAACTTGCCTTTTTATAATCTGATATACTATTTAAAACATTATGATTATATTTGTATAACTAACTAATATTTTTTAACTTGAGTGGGATTATGTGGTTGGATTAGATATAATGATATTTGAACTACATGATTGATGACTTGGCATGTTTTATTTTATCACTTAATGGTTTTATAGATTACTACTGTAGTTAATATTTTTATTATAGTTCTATAATTATTTATCAATTATGTGATCGGGTATGAGTGATGTACTTCTATGGTTACAAGTACTATCTTATGAGCTAGACTGATGTTGGTAGTGGTACACTGGGGTACTAGAGTGAATTTTGAGCAGTTAGATAAGTTTGATAGGTATTCATTATTTTTAGTTATATTCCTCATTATAGACACTAGAAATATACACATGACAATTCCAAATTTCGAAGCAACCCTAGACCACCTTCTTACCCCTTTTAGATGAGTTTCACCTTTTGATGCCTAATCAACCTTAACCATGGTCAGTTTGACCAATTGACTTAACCAACCTTTTTACCCATCTTCAACCTTCACCCTTGACTACCAATGGTCAAGATGACCACTAACAGTTAGGGTTCACCTCCTTAAATAGTATCATGCAAACATCTACCTTAATTTTCTAAAAATAACTTGTCTAAATCCATGTGCAAGCCATTGCATGAGTGAGTTAAAATTAGGAAGCTCAGTTAAAATCTTGTTATACATCTCTTTCTTTGCCTATAAAAAGAGAGAAGTAAGGAGGTGAAAATCATCTATATTTGTTATCAAGAGCTTATGCATCTAGAGTTCCTTTATTATAGGTCAATCATCATCAGGAATCTAATGATCCATCCATCATGTCAAAGAGCCAACTTACCATTGCCACTCTATTAAAACATCAAGTACTGTTACTCTATCATAATCATGTTAGACTCCACCAATGAGTTAACCACCTCAAGCATCCACCTAATCAGCCTTCTACAAGATAAGTATTTATTTCCTAGTATTCAATTACTTTATTTACCTTTCACACTCAGCCCAGTAATAAACCATGTCTCAAAATACAACTTTGTGATCTTATCAATTTGATCATTTACCAACCTAAACATACATGAAATAACCATTGATGGTTTTCCTAATCATTGATGGTCTATCATACCATTGATGGTCACCTTGATTGCTAATGGTCACCTTAACTGCTGATGGTAACCTCAACCGCTGATGGTCATTGTGGTAGGAAATTAAAGTAAGCTATTTCCACCTACCTATCCTCAACCAAATCTGATTCTCTATGTCTCTACCTATTCATAGACCTGTACCTAATTTTTTGATGTAGACTTGAACCATCTAACATTATTATTGACTTGCTTATTGTTATATTAGTCATTTCTAGTATATTTCATCATAAAGCATTCCTTGTGTTCAATTTTAGTACCTTTTCATTATTGATATAAGTAATTTTCATTCTCTTTTATAAACTTAATTGTTTAAAACATGTAGAATGACATCCCTAGAGGAAGTTCTTGCTTCTGAGATCTAGATATCACTAGGCAATCCACTCAACTATCTATCTAACAAACAAATCTTCTTAGTGCTATCTTATTTGTAGGTCATCCTCCCAAGCCAAAGAGGATCTCTGCACAATCATTTGATTTTATGTGCACATAACTAAATGGGTTTTTGAACCATACCTATATTTAGTTTCTTCTTCTTCTCTTTTCAAAATATAGACATAAATTCATTGAAACATTTTAGCATGCCCAATGGGATCCTTATGTTTTTACTTGGGTTTCTTTTGTTTGTATCTTCTCTCTATTTTATGATTATAAACAAAATCAAAATTTTATTTTGGGCTTAAAATTAAGTTCATACATTGATTGCTTGTAAGCTTAGCTCACATAGTTTAGCTTAAATTAGAGTAATTATATTGTAGTATCACTTTTTTGTTGCACACACTAAACCAAACCACATTCATCAAATAAACTTGAAACAAGACCCAATTAGGATTTCATCACCTAACAGTCACCTTATCATTTCCTAGCAATCCTACTTAGAGGTCATTACCAAGGGGAGAACCAACTCAACTCTCTGGTTGAGTATAAAATCTAAAAATTTGTATATATTGGATAAACACCTGACACCCTTATCGTTGTAGTGTGTGAAGTGAGGGTGTAGGCTGTAATACCAAGACACATATTAATTCATAATACATATTATTTTTTAGAGCCTAGACATAACTTGAAACCAACCATAGACTTCTTTTCTAGTACTCACTCTACAAGCCAATTTTAGTCATGCAATTTATTAAGGCATAATCCAAAAGAGAGACTAAAAATAACTTTAAGGCTTAATGTAATTTTTAGAGAGTGATTTGATTTCTTTGATCATTTCTTGTCTTCTTTATTTTTGAAAGGTAAGATTTTTTGTGATTTCTCTCTAACCATCTTGTATGGTTATAACTTACCAGTAACAAAGGAACCTAGTAGAAAAAAACCCATCACCAAACAAACCTACCTCTTCATCTATGGACTATGTCTCTAAACCAACAAAATCTCCTCATCTTTCATGAAGTTCTTATTTCCTTTGGGAAGTTCCCTAAGAAGTTGTAGACTTCTCCACCTTCTTATATAATAATCTTGTGGCCCTTCAACACTATCTTAACACCATGCCTCACCATACCCCTACTTTGATCCTACCTATGGATCCACCTTATGGGAAACAATTCTATTGCCATTTTTACTACCCAACCATTGACTACCCATGGTTCCTCATCCACAAACCCTTTGACACTACTATGGAAAACCAATCTGCCCAACCTATAAACACCCTTATACCTTCCACCCCTACCAACAACCCTTCCACCTTAGGATTAACCCAACCACTGGTCACTTATACTCCCCTCACCATGGTTATACCTACCACTAGCATTGCCAACCTTCCTTCAACTACCTCTAACCTGTTGATCACTACCCCACTTCAAACTCTTTTGGTACCTATACCTTTTACCTTACCATTGATCAATATGAGGGTCACCACCCTTCCTTTGATCACCAACCCAACCACCACTCCTATCTAGTAGGTACCTATTACACCAAACCCAGGTTACATCTCTAACCCATAAGGGCATGTAACCATACCTACTACCTAACCAACCACATCAACTGACCCTTACATATATTCCACCCAACCACTGGTGTCCACATATAAATATGTGGCAACTTCCCAACCTCTTACTCAGTATCAATATGTCACCCAAACACCAAAATAGTATACACCTTACAACCTTCTGGGTGCAAAACCCCAAGAAGACCTAATGAAAATGCTTATGGATAAGATGACTACCTTAGAGTTATCCATTTTTGGTGCTCACAACATCTTGTCATACGACTAGATCTATAACAAGCCCATCCACCCATTTGTGCCTATCAAACCATATCCTCCTCAATGGGAACTTCTTAAGTTATCTATATTTTAGAGTAAGGATGATCCTTAATAGCACCTTAGGGAATTTAGGCATGCATGTTATTTGATTTCCTATGATGATGCCCTCCTTCTCTATACCTTCCCTATGTTCCTAGCTAGTCTGGCATTATATTTGTATAGTGCCATAACCAAACATTCTCTTTTCTCCTTCGCCTATCTAGTCCAAACCTTTTTGGATCACTTTTTGATAAATATCTCTAAGAAAGTTTCCATCATTGACCTCTACTCTATTTGGTAATTTGATGATGAATTTATTTCTAAGTTTGTATCCTATTGGAGAATCTTAATCAATCAGCTTTCCTTATCCTTACCCCAACTCAAACTAATAAAACTATTTTCTTAGGCATGTGCCAAACACATCTCTTCTACACTACATGTCTAGAACTTCCAAACTTCTGATGAATCTTTTACCATGGCAGGTAAGCTATAAAATAGAGCCATTAATGAAGGAAAGATAAAAATGAAAAGCAAGAGCTCCACCTAAAAAACTAATGAGGCCTCTTCCTCCAAACCAAGCACCTAGGCCAATACCAATACCAAGGGAAAGGGGACCACAAATGTGGTTATCCTTAAAACCACCCCTCCACCATTTGTCAACCAACCAAATTCCTCTAGTTCTTCAAATCAAAACATGAGCAACCAAAATTGTAAAAACCAAAAGTAATTTACTCCACTTGGAGAATATTATGCTTCAATCTTGGAGAAGTTACTGAAATCTAATTTCATACAACTTCCTCCTATCAAACCCCCTCAATAGTTTAAATCCTCTCATCCTGCACCTAGCCGGTACAACAAAAATGATCTATTTACTTTCTATTTATTAGTTGGGCATGATTTTAGTAGGTGTAATACCTTCAATAGAATTGTCTAATACCTCATTGATAAGGGGGAGATCACATTAGATAACCCTAATGTAACTTAAAACCAAGCCCTTGAAATATTCAAGAAACCTTTTCCAAATCATGCTCCTACCAAAAATGAGAGAAATAAGGTTGAGTGTTCTCATGATGCCCACACTATCAATATAGTTCTAGACATGCTCATTATTGAGGAACCTACCACATAATCTCCCAGTTATTCACCCCCTCCACTTATTAAGGTACTGGATCCATCTTCTCTCCCTTTAGAAACCCAAACTAAGGAATTACCATCTTTTCCCCCTCTACTTATTGATGTAGTAGAGTCACCAATCCCTCCTTCAATGGATATAATGGAGCAAGCAACCATCAGCACCTTACCTTTTCCCCCAACTACCAAATAGTCTACTCCCTTCTTCGAAAACACTCCCAAGGAGGAAACTACCATACCTACACCTCCCATAGAGGATCCATCTTCCCAAACCTTTCATCCTTTGATTGAGGAAAAGGATGAGGTTACCATTCCCATTTCTCAACCTATGGGCCTATATTTTAAGTCCACTGTCTAGGGAATGAAGCCCATCTATAAACCATTCTTTAAACTAGTTCAGAGATTGGAATTTATCTCCAAACTTGACATAGATCGGGCCACATTTTGGGAACAATTAGGGCTCCCTTACATTTCCAAGTAGGAACCTCCAACTACACTTTTGGTGGATCCACCCATCACTTCTACTATCCAAACTCTTACCTTATCGACCAAACTAATAATGATATCTACTAGCCCAACCATTTATTAACCATACACAACACCCAAACCTCAAATAACCAAACCTATCAAACCAACCAAAAACCTTAACACCTTACCTACATAGAGCCTTAATCACCCATCTATGAAATTATAACTAACCTCATCTAACCCACCAACCAAACACCAAACCAAATCAACCAAGGAGGTAAAACTATCAAAAGGCTACAAAGCTAAAAGCATACCTCCCTCAACCTTTCCTTCTATCTTGGGGCCTCATCCCTCTAATTTGTCTAGAAAACCAACTGTCTCAACTAAAACCCCACTATCACTTTTGGTTACACCTTCATGGTTTATTTTTGACTCAATTATCTTCACCACACTAGAAATACCCAGGATACCTACCTTGAAACCTCCTACTTGCACATTATTAACCTCTACTTTAACAAAACCAAAACCACCAACCAAACACACCACCTTACCCAAGAACTCTTTTACCAAACCAACCTCCAAAAGGACTTCTATCCCACCAATCAAAGCCAAGACTGCTAAACCTTTATCACCTTTATTTAAGTCTTACTCAGCCATTTTTCAAAGGTTATTGCAAGCTTATTTCTTAACCTTACCTCCAATCAGATCATTTGACCCTCTTGGTTCAAAACCCATCTAATATAATGACTATCATGTGTGCTCTTATCACAAGACACTAGGGCATGACATAGAGAATTGAAAGGGTCTCTAAACCATTATCCATTGGATCTATAATAAGGATGATCTACTAACAAACAAACCTCCCATGAGCCCTATACCAATCCAACCAACAACATCCCCTACCCAACACTTACCTACTCCTCCACTCTTACCTTTGAATGATGAAGAGCCCAACTAGTCTCCTACCCCAACTCTTCCCTCTATCCATACTATCCATGTGGTCATAAAATCACATGCTCAACAGAAGGATAAGGGGAAGGATAGGGTGTCCATCCCATAGACATACCCATCTTCCACCTCCTAACCAACCAAAATAAAGCCAAACCCAACCAAACCCAAGTTTTTTATCTTGGGTACCTCCCAATCCAACCACTCTGAATCTATCAAGAGATTGGTGCTCAAACAACTTCACTAGATCTAGATGAATATAAGCTTACATGAATTGATTACTAATTCACGTCATCATCACCAAGAAATGATAGAGGCATTGTAATTGATATAAGTACAACCTAAAGACCCTCAACCTCTGGCTAACTTTGTTGGTGCTCTCTAAATTTCTAACTTTGTCACCTTTAAGGATTTAAAAATAACTTCTATCCATCTGGATGACCCAGATCCCCCTCTCTGTATTACTACTTACATCAACCAAACCCACATCAAATAGGTCATGATTGATGGGAGAGATAGTATTAACATCATCTCCTCCCATGCTTATAACCAACTCAACCTACCAGATAATGTCATGTTTAAAACCTTAGTCATCCTTTGATCCTTCAATGACATCATGGCCACTACCTTGGGAACTATTGTCCTTCATATCTATTTAGGACCTTGCACACTCCTTGAACTCTTCTATGTAGTGGAAGGCAAATTCCAATATAATTTTTTGCTAAGATGACCTTGGATCCACTCCATGGGTTGTGTCCCTTCTACCCTTCATCATTGTATCAAGTTTGAGAATGAAGGCTAGGTCATCACTATCTAAACTGATCCAAGTCCCTTCTTGATATGCAACATGACCTATTAACCCAATGACTTCTTCCTACCTCCATCTAGTACACCCCCAATAGCTAAAGACCAACCTTTAACTAAAAAAATGGATGCCATATCCCCTTCCACCAATTAGGCATCTACTAGATCTTCCATCCTTTTAGACTAAGTACCCACCATAAACCCTTTAGAATCAACATTCCACCACCTTTCACTGGGATAATATCACCTTTTAACCTTTGATGCCTTCCCTACTCCTCACAAGTATGGGAAACTTACTAACCAACTGGGATATGACCCCAATTTCAAAACTATTATTCCATTTAAACCTCCCCATTGTCAAACCTATTTCATATATGGGGGACTCGACAAACCCCTTGACACTTCCAACACCTCTCTTTCACCCTGACCATTTACTACCATTTTCTCCTACCTAGATAAATTGAGATTCACCAAGACATATCTCCATCGATGTGCTTGGAAAGGATTTAGTCTTAGGTGATATGAGCATGGCCCACATGAGTTGATTTCTATTGAGCCCTAAAATCCTCATGAGAAAAACAACCTCAATTTCATCCTACCCAACAAGAACCAAACCAAACCACCTACCACCACCATTATTGAGGAAGACACCCCTTCCTCACCAACCTCTCCTCTACCTATGTGTGAGGATGATAAAATCATTTCACCTAATTTTTTTTGTCAACATGATCAACCTCATATCCTTGACCTATAAAATTATGGGGTGGCCATAACCATCCCCTTAACTCATCCTGAGATAATATGAGATGATTCTCTTACCATTAATACCATTCAATGTCAAGATCATGATTTTATTCTCACCTACCTTGGTGCCCCAAATTCTTCCATCCACAAATCCATTTCTCCTAAGACCTCAACCATGTTGAATGAATCCACCATGTATATCAACTTGGGCACTCTAGATAACCCCTGCATTATCAAATTTTACCAATTACTGAATTTTAAAGAACTTCAAAACTTCCCCCTTTTCTCTAAGATCATAGCATAGATTTTTCTTGGTCTTATAGTGACATGCCTAGAATTGAACCCACCATTGCCACCCATAACATAGTTACTAATCATGATGCCAAGCTTGTCAGGTAAAAAATTTGGTGCATACACCCTCACATATCCCTTCTCATCAAAGAAGAGATTATATACCCCCTATTTTTCAATTTCATTCAACCCATTGATTATCCCCAATGGGTCTTTAATAGTGTACCTATCACCAAAGACACATGGGGACTATTCATTTGTGTGGACTTTCATGACCTCAACCTTGCTTACCCCAAAGATGACTTTCCCCTATTGAGTATCGAATAGCTAGTTGATATTATAGTCAAACACAAGATATTATCTCTCATGGATAGATTCTTGGGTTATAATTAGATACTATTTACCCCCAAAGATTAGTGTAAGACCATCTTTACCACCCCATGGGTAACCTTATTCTATAGAGTCATGCATTTTAGACTAAATAACACTGGTACAACCTACCAATGTGCCATGAATTATATCTTCCATGATCTTATCCACAAGATTGTAGAGGACTATGTGAATGACCTTCTCAAAAAATATAAACTCTAAAAGGATCATTTAGTCATTCTCAAGATCATCTTTGAGTGCCTCATTAATTACCATGTCCACTTTAACCCCAAGAAATGCATTTTTAGGTCTTGTCAAGAAATATTCTTAGATTTATCATTTCCATCTGATGAATATAAGTCTATCCAACTAAAATCAAAGCCATACTCTACATGCTCCCTCTAACCAACCTCAAACAAGTCCATAGTTTTTAGGGGAAGCTCCAATCCATTCATCACTTTATCTCCCATCTTTTGGACCTATACCGACCCTTCCACCACATTCTAAAGAAAGATGTATCTTTCAAGTGGAATAATGACTATCAAAAGGCCTTTGGTTCACTTAAATATTACCTTTTGTCACCACCTATCCTCCATCCCAAGGATGACAAACCTTTCTACCTATATATATCTACCACCAACCATTCCCTAGGAGTAATGTTGGTTCATTGAGATGAACAACACAAAGAGAAATCCATCTAATACATCAACCACACACTTGTAGAGTACAAGACTAGGTATACCCATACTAAGAAGCTTTGTTTAGCTTTAGTCTTTGTGGCTACCAAAATTTACCACTACCTCCTTAACCATAAAACCTATGTCATAACCAATATTGACCTACTCAAGTATATGTACTCCAAGCCATACCAAAACCAATGCATATCTAAGTAGCTTATACTTTTAGTGGAGTTTGACCTTGAGTTCCTTCAATAAAATTCAATTAAGGGGTAGGTTATTTCTGACCAATTGGTTGAAGCACCACTAGTAGACAACTAACCTCCTCCTCTTGAATGCTAAAATGAGTCCATTATGACCCTCTCTCAGGAAAAATTCACCTATCAATTCACCATGTTCTTTGATGAATCAAAATGCCAACATGGTGGGGGAGTTGGTATCATACTTATTCCCTTTTATGGTGAGCCTCTTTCTATATCTTTCAAGCTAGATTTTGAATGTACCAACAACATGGCTGAATATAAAGCCCTAGTGATAGTACTTCGAACCACTTTAGCCTTGGGAGTCAAAATAATCAATATCTTTGGTGACTCCCAAATTGTGGTCAATCAAATCACCAGATCTTACCAATGTAATAATGATGTTTTTCAATAGTATAAATAATTAGTTGAAGAAATCTTGGCATCATTTGAACACTACCACATCTAGTCAACCCCATGATCTACTAACAAGTTTGCCAACACCATGGCTTCCCTCACCTCTCAAATCCTATATACATCCTCTAACTTTAATCTATTTATCATCCTCCATATACTTATGTAACCTTCTTATGTCAAACCAGATTCTCCCACCATTTTTAATGTTAAGGAGACCCAACCTGACCTATGGTATCAACAAACCTTTGACTATCTTAAACTTGCCATCATTCCTTCTGGGCTTTCTTAGAATGCTCTAAGGGTATTTATATATAGTACCTCACATTATACCATTAGTAAACTTGTTGTAGCTAAACAAATCCTTTGACTTGGCTATTACTGGCCTACCCTGAACTAAGACTATTAAGATTATATGAAAAAGTGTGTTAAGTGTCAATAGTACACCAATTTGCATTACACACCTAGCCATATTATTTGCATATCCACTAATTTTTGGCCCTTCTCATAATGGGTTGTGGACCTTATTAGTGAAATTAACCCCCACTCTTCATAGTGACACCATTTTATCATCACTACAACTGAATATTTCATCAAATGGGTGGAAGTTGTTCCTTTAGTCTTAAACAAAATGGAAAATATTATCAACTTTATCAACCATCACATAATCTACCATTTTGGTGTTCCTTAAAAAATTATCACCAACAATGGCAAATATTTTAAATAAAAGCAAGTCTAGGGTCTTTGTGATGCTTTCAAGATTAAGTTAAGTTTCTTTTCACCCTATCACCCTCAAGTGAATGGATAGGTAAAAACCTCTAATAAAACTCCTAACAACATGCTAACTAAAATGGTCAATGCATCTAGTTAAGATTAGAATTTACACATCCCCTTCTCCATATGGGTATATCATACTAGCATTAGAACCCCTACATGTGCTACCCCTTTCTCTCTTTTGTTTGGAGTGGAGGCAGTTTTACCTCTCAAAGTCCAAATTCCCTCTCTTCACATATCTTTTCAAGATCTAATTTATTAAGATGATTATCATTGACATCATTTATCCCAAATTGAGTTACTTGATAAGCATAACTTAATATACCTTACCCATATCCATGTCTATCAAGAGCATGTCAAGTTTGCCTATAACAAACACCTTAAAGTGCGAGAATTCAACATCAAAGACCTTGTCATAAAGGAAAATCAGCATGTCAACAATATAGAGAAAAATAAGCAAGGCAAGTTTGATTTTAATTGGCTTGGAACTTATATTATAACCCACAAGTATGGATCAGGAGCTTACCAATTATCCTCTATTAAAGGCCACCCAAAACCTGAGCCCCTTAATGCTTCACATCTATGTCCATTCTTTTATCAAGAAGGATCAAGTTCATCTTTTGTTTAACTTAAGCTCATCCCTTACTTTCAATCACATCCATCTCCCTATTTTAATGGAAACTAATTGAAATTTAATCATGTGATTATCCATCATATTCATAGCCTAATCTTGAATAATGGGTACCATATCTCTACCCATGGCATGATTCTCATGTTACTTTTTCCCCCTCTCTCAGGATGGATTCCCATGATCATTGTCACCTAAACCTCTTCACACCTAATCAAACTTATTATACTTTTAGTTTTGACTCCATAAAGGTGAACCATTAAGCCAACCTAAGTAAGTCTATGTTAAGAAAAATCAAACAAAAAAATAAACAACAAATGCCAAACCAATAGCAATCATGGGTCATTCCTAGCATTCACAAACTACTCCATTGAAGGATAACTATTAAAAATTTATTTGAAATTTTCAAACATAAGGTAGACTACTCCCTTGAAGGAAAACTATCAAAAAGCATTAAACAAAGCATATAAACTTAGACCACTCCCTTTAAGGATGGTTGACTAAAGCATTTTTCAAAACAAGCAATTTCTTAGAAGCTTCCCACATCGATCAGCTTCCCCAACCCCCAAGCAATATAAGCAATAGACCCATTATCAAGCAATAACAAAATCAATATAATTTAGAAAGCTATAAATGGATCTCATGAGTAGACTTCCCACATCGATCAGTCTACACTTTGTATGACACAAACTTGTTTATACTAACTCTTTAGACACCTATAAAAGAGGCATGCTAGTCTCACAAGAAGGTTCCATTTTCATCCATTTCCCCTTTATACACTATAAATAATAGATTTTGAGCTTACTTGACATTATGTGGTTAAGCCACCTTTTTAACCAACTAATGAATTCTAATACAAAAACATTCGAAGGATTTATATTCATTAAGCCAATATAACTTTGATTTTGTTTTAGTCCTTATCAAAGAAGAAATATCATCCCCTCTTCCTATCCTTTCGTGACTAGTTGATATTTTAAATACAACATTTATCTCTTGATTATATTATTTATTCTCCCATCTAGTGTTTTTAGTTAACATACCTCATGTGTTTTACCCTAAGCAAAATAACAACAACCATAGTCATCCCAAGCATATACACATGTCATAAGCAAATTCATAACCATTATCATTACCATAACAAGCATAATAACACCATAGCATCCATGAGCAATAAAAAACTAACCATTTTCCTCACATGTCTAAATATAAATAATGAAGCATATACTCATTAAAATTTAGCATATAATAAGCATAACCATAAATAAAAACCATCTCATGCCTAATTAGGTAAGTCTACATCAGTGTACTAGTAGCCATAACATTATCATAAGCCATAATCAATATAAATATCACATCATAATATTTAAACATCAACATAAATCATATACCATGAACATGAGCAATAAATAAAGATCATATATATATATATATATATATATATATATATATATATATATATATATATCTTTTGATTTAAATAACATCATAATGTGTATAAAAAGAAAATACATGTCTCTCTCTCAAAATGTACATCTCACCGCATTAACACGCAAGCTAGATTCAAAATGATATACAATATAATATGGTATGTCATAAACTATGTCTTGACAATGCCCCAAGGGCACCACTATCTTTTAGAGCATTGATAGATCCTAATGTTTTCCCCCTATAGTACCTACCATCCCCTAGATGTCCCTATTTGTCCACCTATAGATGTTACCTACTGGCTTGGTGTTACCACACTAGCACCACCTGCCAAACTCACTCTATACTCACCCCATCAAGGTTACGTTGGGCAGTGAGTAAAAAATATAGCCTCATAATATCACAAATCTTGGATGGTGGATATGTACCTCTATATATTAGTGGTCCCTACTAGACCTATTGGTGTTGCTTCTACTCCTCTAGTCTATCTCAAAGCATCTCACTCCTAGGTAACCTGGGTTAGTGTAGCTCTAGCCTAGTCTCACTCACCTATCATAGTGGCTAGCTAACCATATAATATAGTAGTTGAACCTATAATGTATCCACTTGACCTTGTAATGTTGTGACATGTGCCTATGTAGGAGCTATCACCACTCTTACTTGTCCATTAGGGATAGCCACCTATACATGTGCCCTCTATCCTCCTCTCCAGCTGGGTCCATAGCCATCAGCCTAATACCACCATCACCATCCCCATCACCAAAATATAAAACCACATATAAATCCTAGTACCATGCCATATACCTATTTGTAAATCTAGCATCATCTATATATGGCTTGGTTGGCAACTCTTCATGATCTAGTAAAGTTGGTACCAAATGTGGCTCTGATAATAGAATCTTCAAGTCCTTACACATGTATCTTGGGAATGTGCCTAAAATAACCTAAACCAAGCTAAACTATCTATGTACCCTATCAAAGGGGATAATATCTACCTCCCCATCTCACCTATCAAAAATCCATTTATAACTATATAGAGATAGGGTCTACCTCCTATAACCAGACCATACTAGAAACTGAACATACGGTATTTAGGTAATATCTCCAATAATTAGTGCATCTAGTGTACCCCTAAACCAATCTACATCATGTGCACCTCCTCCTACACTTAAAGTAGAAAAGTCACCTCTCTATCACATGAATCTAATTGGGAACTCAATATGCACATATTCCATCCACAACAACCCCACTAGCCTTAACATCCAGATGTTCTTGTATGCCAAGTGGTATAGAACTAAACCAATGTTGACATTGTACTTCTTGTGGGCCCTAAATCTCCATAATTCCTTGCATATTTGCACTAAGAGAATAGGTACCTAGTTGAATACTATCTACCCTAGCAACATCTCAACCAATACCCCATAGTATCAAGTATGAAAATCTCCCACTTCTTGAGTCAAGAAGAGTAAAGTACAAAATGGTAATAATAATCATAGTCATTAATCTCCACTCTCTTGATTCCCTATCATACAACATGTTTTAGCTGAAACTACCAACATACAATCTAACCTGATCATGGTCATCACCATACAATATCTCAAGGTGATCCTCATGCTCCTCCCACTCTATATGGTAGATTAGATCACATCGTAGAGGCAATCATATGATCCTATGCACATCCTCTAACAAGATCATCATCTCACTATATGGTAATAAGAAGGTTTTCATAGTTGGATCCCATCTTTTTATGAGAGTTATGATCATGGATACATCCTAAGGCATGTGTTGGTAGTGACTCATCTCTCCCAACCCAACCTCCTCCATATGGGCCCAATCAATTATGGTCATCCCCTAGTGGATCTGTTTGAAGATACATGACACTCAATCACATATCTGTATCTACTCTTAGGCCTATGAACATTAATTATCACACAACTTAGTTCCCTCTACCATTCACCATCCTTACCTACACTTAGCCTATTTAACCATCACCCTTCCTGGCATCAACCATCTATAAATACAACACCATCTCCCACCAAACCTAACCCAAAACACTTTATAATAAAACTTAGATGGCTCAACCATTGATGGTCATAGTGACCACTGATGGTCAGTTATCCATCAATTTACTGATCTTGAATATCAATAGTCACTATGGGTGTTCCACAAGCATAATACCCAAACCTTATGCTACCCCAACCTAAAAATATAAACCCCTCAATTCAACATTTTACCTCAATTTTATCCCTCTTTCACCCCTACCTAAACATACCCCTCCTTAATTTGGGAATCACCCACTACTTTGACCCAAATACCCCAAACCCTACCTAGGGCATAGCCATTCAAATCCAAACACTCAAATAATCACCCTCAATAACCCAAATGTCATTATAAAATAAGCCTAAGCTACTAATTTTACAACATCCCCTACCTCATTTTGTGACCACCACCATGAAGTTAGCTATAGACCTACCCATCCTCATATGTACCCATGTACTCCCTACATCCTCACTGGTCCACTTGGCCCACTCTTCACCTTAGCTAATAGTCACCACCTCTGTAGTCCTTTTTAGTAGTGTTTTCACCTAAACATTCCAAAATGTTGGATCTTAAGGTCAATAAGTTATAATGAGTAAAATGAAATTCACTTTTTACTTTTGACTCATGGCCTTTTAGGGTTTGCACCTTGACCATCGACAGTTAGGGTGACCATCGATGAATACCCTTGAGTACCTTGACCATTTGCAGTCCATAGGATCACCCTTTTTCTCTCATTTAGAGTAGACCCTTTTTTAGTAGAACCAAATCATTTACTCACCCATAGAGACTACCTTCTCTGCCTAACCTATTGAACTCATCACCTCATCATTGGTCCCTTTTAGCTTAACTAGCATACATTTTGTGATGAATTTTACCTAGTCTTTTAAATGCAATGAAAACATTTCCATGTTGACCAATTTTTTCACTTGTGCCACCTCATGCTTACCACACCCACTTATGTCTTTTTAGGAGCACTTCCTACCTCGAATACTCATGACACTTGACCAAGTTTGTGTTTTCACTGGGAGCACTTCCTACCTTGGATACCCATTGAAACTCAGACATTACCTAGGAAACTTGTGTTTATAAGTGTTCCCAGCCACCATGCCTAAATATGATCATATGGTCCACTTGTCACTTGTCCTTCTATCATTGACCTTTATTTTCACCAACTATGGTAACCTAGTCAATACATGATCTTGGCTATCACACCTTTTATTGCACCTTGTGCACTTATTTGTGCTTCAGTGCCCAACCTATCACCCACCTTCATGGCATCCACCTTTGTCATCACCTTCATATACCTTATCAAACCCACACCCAATTCTATTTTACCTCATCACCTCATAGTTTGAGGGGGAGCACCTCCTCCCATACTTAGGGTAACTAGACTTTCATCGTGAAATCCATTTTTGTTTTGTAGCTTGTTAATTCAAAGCCACATAATAAAAAGGGGGAAAATGTAGATACTAAAAATCCATAAATCATGATTTAAAATGTCAAAGCACCCCTGGACCACGTTCAAACCCCCTTTAGACTAGTTTCACCCTTCAACCCCTAACCATGGTCAGTTTGACCAACTAACTTAACCAACCTTTTTACTCATCTTCACCCTTCACCCTCAACTACTGATGGTTTGGATGACTACTGATGGTCACCTTGACCACTGATGATTAGGGTACACCTCCTTAACTAACAACATACAAACATATAACTTGTTTTTCTAGAAATAACTTGTCTAAATCCATGTGTAATCTATTTCATGAGCAAGTTAAAATTAGCAAGCTTAGTTAACATCTTGTTGTACCTCTCCTTCCTTTCTTATAAGAAGAGAGGAGTAAGGAGGTGAAAATTATCTACAATTGTTATCAAGAGCTTGTTTATATAGAGTTCCTTTTTTGTAGGTAAATCATCATCAACAATCTAGCAATCTAGCCATCACATCAGAGAACCAACTTGCCATTACCAATTCACAAAGCATCAAGTATTTTTACTCTATCAGAATCATGTCAGACTCCACAAATGATTTAACCACCTCAAGCATCCACCTGATCAACCTTCTACAAGATAAGTATTTATTTCTTAGTATTTAATTACTTTATTTACCTTTTTCACTTAGCCTAACAACAACCCATATCTTGAAATCTAACTTTGTGATCTCATCAATCTAACCATTTACCAACCTAAACCTGCACATAGTAACCATCAATGATTTTCCCAAACATTGATGGTTACCTTAACCATCAACAGTCACCTTTATCACCAATGGTCACCTCAACCACTGATGGTCACTATGGCAAGAAATTACAACAAGCTATTTCCACCTACCTATCCCTAACTAAATCTAATTCTCTATGTCCCTGCCTATTCACAAACCTCTGCCTAATTTTTTGAAGCAGACCCAAACTATCTAGCATTATTATTAACTTTCTTATTATTATATTAGTCATTTATAGTCTATTTCTTTAGAAAACATTCCTTGTGTTCAATTTCATCAACTTTTAATTATTGATGCAAGTACTTTTCATTTTATTTTATAAACTTAATTGTTTAAAATGTGTGAATTAATAGCACTTGAGGAAGCTCTTACGTTCAGGATCTAACTATCACTAGGAAATCCACTCAACTATCTGTCTAATAAAAAATATTCTTAGTGTTGTCTTATTTACAGGTCATCCTCCCAAGTCAAAGAAGAGTTCACCACAATCATCTAGTTCACACATGCACAACCAAACAAGTTTTTCAACCATATCTATATTTAGTTTCTCATTCTTCCCTTTTCAAAATATAAGTAGAAATTCATTGAAACACCCATCATTGGATGTCTTAACTAATTCATTGTTATGTCATTGTATCAATATTTATACCTTGTCACCTTTTATTGTGTACTATTTTTTACTATTCTATTTGTTGTCTATTTTTTGACATTAAGTCATTTTGATTTATGTTATTATTATTTTACAACAACAACAAACTCCTTTCTCCTCCATGAAAAACTCTCCACTCTTTCCATGAAAACTCTACTTACTTGGACCCTACGTGCTTTTTTGGACTTGGACTCTCTAAGACCTGCCTAGACCTAACCATGACATAACACCGCCACCCCCCCCCCCCCCCCCAAGGACTATTACCTAGACTTCTTGTTAAATGGTGGTGGCATGGTTTATTATGTTATCATGGTTATATAATTCAGAGGCATTAATATTTGAATGGGGTTTAAGTTATTAATTGGTTCTATTAATGTTAATTCATTTTATTATGTTACGAGTTGATTATTTTATTGTTTATTTATTATTAAATGGATCGACTATTCTAGATGGTCATTTAATAATTGTTACATTGATTGGGAGATTTTGGTGGGATTGCTTTTGGAATTGTTAGCACCAATGTAGGAGGATTTCTCTCTTCTCACATTGAATATAGGTATTGAAAGGGTATGGGGAGTTGGATGGAAGGCATGGAGAGTTAGGCGGTGGATGGAAAGATTGGATGGGAGTAGGAAGATGGAGAAAAATAATAATAAATAGTGGGAGGTGCTTGAATAATTTTTAACACAATTTTATTTTGCGATTTTTCATCATAGATTGGAGAACACAAAGGTTTATTTGATTTGTTTTATCCTATTGGCTTTATATTTTTTTTATCCTTCTTCATTTTTGGGTAAGAAATTTTAGACTATGTTTGGTTATTATTTATTTTTAGGGAAAAGCTTGGAAGAAAATGGAGGTTGCATACACAAATGGAAGTCTTAGGACTTTTGGATGTGTATCCAGTGTTAGACATGGCTTGATATGACTCGATATGAATTGATTTTCTTATTTTGCATGTAAATTTACAAAATAGATGCTATATTTATGATCTAGTTTTGTATTAGTTGCATGCTCATTTAGATTTTAGATTTTAAGCATTTATTATTGTGACTACATGCTTCCATTCTTTGTATTAAATGACTATGTGCTTTTTTAAAAAGAAAATATCTAGGGGTTTTAAATGGGTTATCTAGTTAGAGCATTGTATCCAATATTTAGATTTTTTTAAGAGGGTTTTAATAGTTTGACTACATGTATTCTAGATATATATGGAATGGTTCAAATTGCTTAAAACTTGCACTATTGGTTGAAGAACCAGGTTGCTATGTTCATTTGGTTACTCAAATTAAATGTATTATTTAGTGGTTCATTTTGGTTAATCCCACACTTACAGTATATATATATATATATATATATATGGGTTTCTATGTTCTTTGGTTTATTCGAGTTGGTATATTGTTAAAATTGGACTCGACCCTTGTTTACATTGATTGTGTATATTTTTGGTGCCTATTATTTATATGAAAAGATTAAGTTTTATATGATATAGATTCTTCTTGGCATAGATTATTAACTAGTTATTGTTAAATGAGTTTTGATACTTATGTCATTGACTGCATGCATATATATGTTGAAGGTTGTTAAATGTTAGAGAAATCATGGTTGAGTTTTCTTATATTCTTTGACTGCATTTTTACACACACATGCAAGTTGTGAGTTCTTTGGAACAATATTTTTTATTTGAGTTTATTTATGAATTAATTGACTATGTTTTATATGTATATATTAATCATGGGTTTCTTGGAATAAAAATTTGACTAGGTTTTTAATCGATTGTATGGATTTAGTGATTCTGTTGTATATTTTTGTATTTAGATTCTTGTGATCTATTGATTGCCCTTTGTGTATTATTCAAATGACATGTTTATGTGGTTATGTTATGGGAAAGTTTTATGCTTTTTGTTTTGTAAATATTCCTGCGTGTGACTTATTGACTTGCCTCTATTAGGTTTTAGCATGAATATTAAGTGTTTGTATTTTATTGGAAACTTTGAGGATTTCAAATAAAGTTTGTTGCATTTTATTTTATAAATATTTAAATATGAGGGTTTGATTTTAAACTTGTAAGTGTTATGTTTTATTACAAAGATTATTTTTATATCGAATATGGTTTAAATAATCTATTGTAGAATGTTTATTGAAATTATTAAAGGTTGTTTGGGAAGTTGTATGCTTGAGTCTAATGAATGGCTTATATGGTTATTATGATGGTTTGTTCATGACTTGGTGGTGTATCATAGGGTTGGTTGGGAGGTTTTGTCTAATTTAGTTACTTATTTCTCCATGTTTGGATGAACTTGCAAACATGTGAAGTAAGTGGCAATAATTTATTTTATGTTATTGATACATTCTTTACTTATTTGTTAATACTTAATCTAGTTAGTATTATATATTGATTTGATATTGGTTAATTATGTTAATTATGGATGATATGCTAACCTGTGTTGATAATGAAATGCAAAAAAAAATGAAAGGCTTAAGTGTTGCTTATGGTAAGATGTAAAATTTGATTATATTGCTAAAGGTAATTCATTTTGTTAAGCTATTGGAAAATTTAGATAGTTCTCATCCTATTGCTATCTAGGGTATAATGTTGATATTATTAACGTAGAATTAAACTTTTAATTTGGTTACATACTCATGTTAGTTAATATGAGTAAAATATTACTTATACATATATATGTTTACTTATAAATTTTATTTGATAAGTAAAATGGTTATCATTGATTCATTTAAGTAGATACTTATGAATTATTTATATATGATGTTATAACCATTTAGAAGTTGTATAGAACATGGAAATGTCTTAGATGTTTCAGCTATGCCTATATTATTTGATTAATCCTATTATACTTACTGCTAGGCATATGAAAACCTTAAATGAAATCGTTCCCCCTTATGCATAATTTAGACATACTTGGTTGCATATAAAGTTATGTATATTGCATATATTAAACTTAAAAAATGTTGCTTTCATTCTCTCATTTAATATTAAACATTTTATGGAAATGAGTACATTTTTTGAGTTGATTTTATTCTCTCATTTAATATTAGATGTTTCACAGACATGAACAAAACTTCTACATTGATTAGTTTGTTGGATGTTGCCTGGAATGTAATTAAAAAGGGATTCTTAAATGTGTTAATATAAAGGGAAAATATATTAGATTATTCCAATGAGTGAGATGAAATAATTGAATATTTCATTCTCCTTATGTGATATTGTATAAACATGTGTTTGGTTGTACGCTACTTGCTAACTTTATCCCAAAGAATTGCATGTACTTTCACTGGCTGAACTTGTTTGCCATGGCATGACCAACATTATTTTTCTAAAAGTTCCTTAAGTGAAACATTTTATTTGGGTTTCACTCAACTTAAAATTTGATTAAATTCTTATTTGTATAGGTTGTATGCATTAAATTGTATGGAAATATTTTGTTGTTCATATGCTTTTAAATCAT
The DNA here is from genome assembly GCA_037957365.1 of Torreya grandis. Taxonomy (NCBI): domain Eukaryota; kingdom Viridiplantae; phylum Streptophyta; class Pinopsida; order Cupressales; family Taxaceae; genus Torreya; species Torreya grandis. Next base: position 249,702 of record JARHVA010005971.1, read on the forward strand.
CTAATTCACTTAAAAATCTATTGAATACAAGCTTAGATTATACTTATCTAAAATATGATATTTCATTATACTTGTTCATAATGTAATGTATTACCTTAAATGGCAATGGAAAATATTATATAAAAGAGGGTTGTTTCTTTAATAAATTCCTTTATATATGAATGGTTAATGTGATAGTTGTTTATTGATTTAAATAAATTCTAAGTTAAAGTATGGCTGAAAATATTAAAATATATGTGAAGTTGTATGAGTTGAATATGTTCTTTCCTTTAACCTTATAAATGATCATATGATCAATCATTGTTGAATATAAATACTCTTGAATATAATATGTTTCAATTTCATTTAATGCTCTCTTATTTTATTATATCCCATTGGCTATGCCAATCTAATATCATAACATGGATTCAATTATAGGCTACCTATGAAAGTTATTTATTGAATAATGATGTTGATCCTAATTATATCACTATTCATTTACTTGAATAATGACATTCATGTCATGTGAACTAATAAGGGACATGTTGGCAATAGTCTGGTGACATTTAGGCCATAAGGTGATTAACGACCTTGGATGATAATACTTATTAGTTGCCTGCGAAGCCTTGAGTTTCAATTTGTTCTTGTTTGTGCTCTTTTTTATGAAATGGTATTTTCTACTGCATATTAAACATAAATTTGCATATATTAAATTTATTTCTAGTTGTTGTTTATAATTTACCTTTTTGAAATCATATTTGATTATGAGATTAGATCAATAAAGTAACTTGTACTTTTAACCAAGAGTTGTTTAACCTAAATGATAACATGGGTTATTAAAGTTATCATTTTTAGTTAAATTGGTCATAAAACCTTAACCATCCTCAAGTAGAATTTAAGCCCACTGAGGAGATTGAGGTATTTACCTAGGGTTAAGGACATTTAAATGGTCTTATGTGGAATAATGAGTTCCACATATGGTTCTTGGGTCCTATCCATGTATGTATACATTGATATACCTCGAACCCCATAAACATAAATGAAGGTAACATGCTTCCCCATAACACCCTTTGTATGTAGTTACCTTTATCTAATTACCTCATTTCACCTCATTTGGTTCTAGTTGTGTGTATGAAAGTACACTAAATTATTATCACTTGTATTAACAAGCGAGGTATTAGGTCCAACACACATTCAAAAATGTAATCTAATATATAATTTCAAATTTTTTTGGGGGTTGTTTCACATTTCAAAGGCAAAGATAAGGAAAACAATCAATTTTCTTAATATCTCATCCTCCTCAGTAGAGAGAAACACATGTAGTAGAGCCATCATAGTTTCATCAATTTTATAGTAGAAAAATTTGTAGTCAATGGACAAGGCTAGACTGTATAGTTGTCAATGGAGTGAAAAATTGTCCAAAATAGACATCAAATCTACTTTGAGATTTGATCTATCATAGGTATGTTTTATTATATTTATCACTATTAAACCCCTATTATAGTTAACCCAAAACTAGGAAAGCGAAGTATCTCATTATTGGTTATACTTACTATATTTAGCATATACCACTTGCCAATCAATTTTAATTGTCAATTCAACCATTGCATATATATTTATGCTTAAATGTAATAAATTATAATATTAATAATCTTTCAATATTTTATACCTATTTAAAACTATTAAATCAAAAATAGGGTAAAATACTACTATATTATAACAAAAAAGATATCATTTTATACATAATATTTCTAATTTAAATAAACCATTGAATTAATGAATTCCATAAATTATAATTTATCTCATTTATAATAATTAAATTTAATTCTATATAAAAGGTTTAATGAAATGGTTTGTTGGTTATTCTGAGATGTTGATTCTATAGATTGCCTAGATGTGAGGTTTTACAGATGTTATTTTCATCCATGGCCTTACTATTTTCTGGCACTATTTTTTATTATTATTAATAAACCAAGGGATTTTTTGAAGTAGGGACCCAACCCTATAAAATATACCAAAATTAATGGTCCTAACTACCCAAATAAACATAAGATATTACATCAAGTCACACCTAAAGACAACAAAAAAAAAACCCAAAACAACATAAAAATAGTAAAAAAAAACAACTAATATTTTTTACATCCAAAGGACTCTTTTCAAATTTTGATCATTCTCTTTAGGGCCATGTCCAAATTTTTAAACTACCAAGGAACCACTTTAATTTATCTTATTGTTGGAGGACACTTCAACATGTTCTATCATACCTCCCAACAAACTTCTAAGAGATTCATTGATAGCTATGATATTTTTAATAGAGTATTTTCTAACCACCACTAAGAAATTAATATTCTATTTCAGCTCAACATTCTTTGATTCAATTGAACCCACCTTATCCCTAAGCCTTTTTAACTAAGATTTCACGTGTGTATGATCCACCTTGTTCTTGAGAATGCTAATCTCCTGCTATGATAACTTAACCTATTCCTTAAGGGAAGAATGATCCCTAAAAATCCACTTGATAAATGCATTTTTAATACCAAGTTCCTCCCCTAACTTATTCTCCTTGCTCTAGTTTTTGAGAAAATCCCCTAATTTGTCAAATTATGTATTGGGATTAGGATGAACTGATTTATCCAAGGGGGATCTATCTTTCCTTTTTTATTATAATCATCCATTATCAAGACACCCCTACTTATATATCTCTATAAGATAATATAAAAACTTTTCTCTTAAACAATTGTAGGCCTTACACTATTTCCTCATCTACGTCCTCTTAGACTTCAACTATATTTTTTTTGGAGTCTCCTTCACCATTGGAGTCTCCTTCACCATTGAAAACTTCCATTTCACATAGACCAAATTTTATGGGTTTATAATTACTCATTAAATTATGTTTTTGATGTTGATATTAAGCTCTCTATTTTCATTATGAGTTGGAAGGTTTCTCTTTGTCTAGGTTTTCCACATCCACAACAGTTTTCAAGCCCTGATCATCCTTCAATTTGAACATAGCATTTCTCAAATATTATTTTTTCCCATGATTTTAAAAATATGTATTTCCCCTACCATGATACATTTAGGACCCTTTTTGATACCTTTGAAAAACTTAAAAATCAAGAAAATAACACCTTGATGAAGTGGGTGAGATTTTTTCCCCTTTTGACATCAAAAATAGAACTCTCTAAGGAGTGAAGGATGTAAAAAAGAATGATGAGAGGAATATTATGCCAAAAATAATTTAGGAAAACAAAATTTGATGAATGCAATACCTTTTGTCTTCCTTCTAAGGAGATATATAGCATAACCTATCTGGTCACTTCTTTGAATGGCTAAGGAAAATCCTCCTAGTCAAACCCATTTTGAAGAGGAGTAAGCCACTTCCCTTCAAGAAATTTTTTGTTCTTCTCCTCCTTGAATTTTATACAAATTTTTAAAGTTTTTTTACCTTGATTTTAAGACATGTAAATAGAGATATGAGGTCTTCAATGATCTCAATTTTGACCCCATTAATATCTATAATTCTATTATTCCACCCCTTCACAAATATCTCGAAAATATACGTGTCATATCCCTCTATCTAGTGCATAAATTTTTTCATGCCTCATTCCTTTATAATATGCCATATCTCTTCGTCCTCTTTGATGGTATTTGACACAATTGGTTCAATTCTATAAACCTGCCCCTGCCCCCCATCTATATAATCTTGAGAGATGTTATCTCTTTGCCTAAAATCTTTATTATACCTTTAGAATAATCATAAGCAAAAAAATTACTTCTATGAACCTGATTGAAATCCTTGGGGATTTGGCAAAAATGGTAATCAGTCCCAGTTCATTATTCACATGTGTCAAGCATTGCCATCTCTTATTGGCTGCATTAAGAGTTATGATGAAACACCAAATGCATAATTCATTACAAGAGATTTTTCACATGAGATAAATATTTTTTTAGCTTACAAGGTATGCTTTCATGTCAATCCTTTGATGGATTATTTCAATAAATTCCTCCTCATTGGTCTATTTTTTAAGCCTTATTGAATTCCATCTATAATTTCCAAACTAATTTGTAAATTTATTCCCCTCCTTATAAGTATGTTGAATACAAATGTCTTGAAAGTAGTCTATTAAAGTTTTAGCTTCCTCCATAATTTACTTGATACTCCATCCAATAATATTCTTCTAGGATAAATAGTTTATGATTTTTAATGATTCTCCTTCAACTATAAGCTTGTTTATCCCTAGATATTTAGCCAATATAAAGCCCCAAAGAGATACAAGTGATTCTAATGAATTATTTGTTTGATTACCCATACAACCTATAAATGATACTATAAGACATCGTCTATCATCATGAAGGATTCTTCCTCCTCCTAAATCCCTTGGGTTCCCCTTAGATACCCCATCAAAGTTTAGTTTAATCCAACCTTGGAATGGGGTTCTCCACCTAGTATTTATTCTTGATTCTACTCTTGGATCAATAAAAATTATGTCCTTATCTTCTATCTACCAATTAGTGGATATATTTTCCTCTTCCTCTATCATTCTACTAGATTTACTAGGAGGTCTACCTTTGAATTTTTCTAGAAAAATATTAAATATCTTTGATCCCAACTTATCACTAGGGAAATTCTTATCTCTAAACACACTATTATTTATTTCCCCCTAAAGTACCTTATATAATGTGAGGCATGGATAATAACTAATTATAAATCACTTTATCATTTTCAAAAGGAGATAAGGTTCATGTCAACCATAGGTCTAAAATTGAAAGAGGTTGCACCCAATTGATTTGGAATTTGGCCAATATCATACTCTAGATTCTATGAGCATATGAACAATCAAATAGGGGTTCCACTAGGCTGATATCTTATGTCATCATGTCTCACAAAATACTAGTAATAAATAGATGATCTCTAGATTTTTTCTTTTATTCACAAAGAGAACATATATTCATAATAAACATGCCCCTTTTCCTAAGATTATCAATGGTTATAATTTTTTTACATAGCCAACCACAAAAAAATATTAATCTTTGGAAAAAGTATTTTACTCCACAATTTAGACCAAGGAATGTTCTCCCTAGGCATATAACAAATCATGTTATAACTAGAAATCACACTATAATTTTGATCAAAATAGTTCTTCAAAACCAGTTCATCATCTTGACCAATGTTATGAATATGAAATTTTTGAAGAGTGTTGTTAAGATTAATAAGGATAACCTTACCCTCCTCTTGAAGGTTGTCATTAGTAATCTGCTTCCAATTTTTTCTTATCTTAGCTATTTGGATATAGTCCTAAATATTATACCCCTATGAATTTTGACTGATAGGACCAATTTGGTTCCATGCTAAGTTTTGTCATTATTAATATTTTGATTTGTAACCTTTTATTTACAGTGGTGAGTTTTTTATTTCTTCAACCTAGTGGTAAATTTTGATACTTTATTTTGAATATTCATTAAGGATTCAAATACTCTAGTTGGATAGTAAATTTGAGTGTTTGGTTCATCCTCAATTTAATTTCCTAGCCTCTTTACTTTTAGGCCACAGTTGTTAATATTTTTGAATATAAAAGGGTGAGGGACTCCATAACCATTTTTTATAGATCAAATAAAAAACAAGGGTACAAGGAGGAGTGGCATAATGATTTAAAAGGTCAAAAAAATAGATTTATCTTTCTATTTATTAAAACTTATAAATTGAAATAAATTCAATTTCATGGCTCCCAATACCCAACTAATAATTACATGAAAATTAACAAGAAGAAGATGAGAACTAATTTTCAATATGTATACTCTAATGCAACCCACAAGGCCAAACCAAAGAGGGGCTCACTTATCAACTATTAATGTCATCACTAGGTGACTAACCTAGGCATACCCAAAGCCAAGGAATCCCATCTCTAAGAATAGGTATTACTAACAAGGTTGAGGAAAGTTAAAATGTGGCTAAGTAAAAGTGGAAAGCATTTCTAGTTAACACAACATATCAACCTTCCTTATAATCTAAGGGTTAATACTACCTCCCAATCAATAATCACATGAAAAAATTAAAGGAACACAAGGTAAAATCAATTGAAATAATTTTTTTTAATAATATATCATAATATATAACAATAATCATAAATATCTCATATGGACAAGAATTTTTTCTCTCTGAATAATGGGTTGAGAGAATGAGGTATTTGTGATGATTCCCTTTGCCCAAACACGTATTCCATTTCCACAGAAGGACTTTGTAAAATTTTGGTATTCATATTTCCAAACTCCATGCCAAATATTCATGTAGGAGGCCTTTATAAACATGTTCTTATGGCCAAACCCTACCAAATAAATCAAATAACATACACACAAGATAAACCCATTTATGAAACATAACAATACGACCTTAAATAAATTAATTCATATCAAAATAAAAATAAAATTAAGACTAATTTAGTATTTCTAATCTCTTAGAGGGATAAAAATAAAATGGTGACTAAATACCAAACCATGTAAAATAAACAACCATAAAGGGTCAAGCATAAGGCAGTGGTAAACCCTTTGAAAAGCTCAAAGTAATAAAGTAACATTTAAAAAAAATATATATCAAAAATTTATTTTGTGTTTTTTAAGGTATCTTACCTTGGTTCACTTGATACTATGTAAAACCTATTTGATATATGCTTTGTTATAAGGAAACATCCTCTACTTCAAGCTTCTTCTTCACCTTCTAGCTCAATCTCTCTTCTAAAATTAAAAATAATGAAAACATGGTTCCTTAAAGGAAGGATTTGTATTATCTTATAGGGGAAAAACTTATCTTATTTAATAATGGGAAAGTGACACCTTTCCATTCCCATTTGTTGTCTCTTCCTATAAAAGTATTCATATGCATTTAATTATCTTACAAGCCTATACCCTCATTTTACAAAATATCAGGGAAATAATGGCTTTCCCATGCTCAATAAATATATTATATTTACCATATCATAAATTATGACCTAGTATGTCCTAAAATCTCCTTTATGACTCATAAAATGGTCCTAGTCCTATGTTTTGGTCAAAAAGCTTTGGATTTTTCTCAAAATATCTTTTTTTTCTTTATACAACCTTCTAAAAAAAAATTATTTCCATTTGAGTTTTTTCAAGTGTAAAAATCAAGTTTACTCCCCATTAATCCTTTTTAGTAATAAAAATGTTTAAAAAATCTTAAGGTATGGGTAAATGAGGTGCAAATAGTGTTAGGTTGGTCCAAAATTCTAAAGTTTAAAACTAGCTAATAAAGCATAACTAGGACTAAAATTTAATCAAGGGTGTCTAGGGAACTACACATATAATATAAATGGTACACCTATGCTTAACATAGTCATATTTATCTTGCATGGCCTCTTGTAAACTACGCATCATTTCATATATAAAATTGATCTACACTAGGACAGTCGAAGCAACTAAATGAAACAATGTTAGCTAATATGGATCAACAAATAATACATAAATAAAAGCATATCAAAAACATAATATCTTAATATCTCAGTGACGTAGTATCATCATGTCAATGTTAAATCACCCATATAATCAATAACATCATAATAAAGTGATAGCTCTACTATTAAGAATACACAAATATGCATATCAACAAGAAAGATGAATATGAATAATACTAATGTATTAAAATTAAGAACATCATATTCATATATATATATATATATATATATATATATATATATATATATATATATATATAATCCACTATGTGAGTAACATAATATCACAAAAGATAATCTCATGCCTCAAATAATAAAAATAACACATTATCCTAGGACAATAAATATAGTGGACGTTCTAAAACTAGCATAGCAAAAATTGGGCCTCACAATTTTACTTTTTTGAATTATGTTTCAGAACAAAAGTATACCCTTATATAAAAATATACCCACTTGGCATGCCTACTATTTAATTTATTTTGGGTGTTTAAATACCTTAAGGCCTAAAGGTTTTTAAACAAAATAAAGTCTTTAGGTACTATGTAATGCTTCCAATGCCTTAGTGCTTTTAAAATTGCATAAAATTCAATGTTATATATAGAGTATTTCTTCCTTTATTCAAATTTTCACTGTAATATGTTATCAACCTCCCTTATTGACTCAATACTACTCAAACACTGACATGTGAAGCATCACATATCACCTCAAATACCTTGCTGAAATTTATAAATGCTTAAATAGGGGTCTCTTTCACCTTTTTCTTTAGCAACTAGAAAACTTATGTTGTTGCCCTTGTCCACATAATTTTTCTTCTTCTTGTTCATTTTGTTATTGGTGTAATATTTATACTAAAATTCATAATGGATTTTTAAAAAAAAAATCTAACCATGGAAACATCTTACCTATGTTATACTTCATGGATTATACCACTCAACAATTTCCTTTCTCTTATCTTCATTCATACTTACCCAATCTTCTGAAATGAAAAATTATAAAAAAAACAAATTCTTTTGCATAAATATACACTTTTAAAAAAAATTATAGAGATTTTCCTTCATAAAAAATTATAGTGTCATTATTATATGGATTAAGTTCACTTATTTAGTATTACTAAAGATAAAAATATTAACAAAGTAGACTACTAAAAACTTAGAAAAATAAACTTGTATCAGAATGTTCATCATCATCATAAATATGCTAGGTACATTAGACATCCATAATGACATCACCAACATCTCATCTTGAATTTCATTTTCCATTCATCTCCTTATAAAATGTGAAATTGATGGTAGTTTCTATGTAGATTAATCATACTAAAGTATGTAGTTCCTACAAGTACATCTATCATGTCATCTAGGTGGGGTATAGGAAATTTATATTTTATGGTTATCATATTGATTTATATAATATAAACACACATTATACATGTTCCATATTTATTTGGAGTTAAAAATGTATGAGTTTCACATGGAATCATTTTCCCCTTCATTACACCCTTTCTCACCAATATAGCCACCTACCTATTAAACTTGGAAAATGCTATTGGGTTCATCTTAAAAGTTACTTGATTAAGTAGAGTTGATCTTATAATTAAATAAATATGGTGATAAATACTCCTCTTTTTTATAAAACATTATACAAACTCAAAAATTATAACATCAACATACTCCAACACTATTTCTACTTTTGTTAGAACTTACACATCCTCTGCTTATTCTAATTTTTACCATTAATGCATAACAAAACCTTGGGATCTTCATCTCCTTGATAAATTATTTTATGGAAAATATATTTAATACTTTCCATTTTTCCTTAATATTTAATAAAACTATCCTTGAACCATTCTTCCAAAAGGTGTATGCATTCTTCTCTCCACATTGGACTATTCTCCTATCATATTGGCATGGCCTTCCAAACAACACATACCATACATCTACTAGGATAAAATCACACCAAATTTAATCTTGATAAGTCTTTCCTATGGTAAATTTTATTAAACACCTCTTATTGACATTGAATTTATTTCCATTTTCAAACTAGGAAATATGTTAAGGAGGAGGATTCTTATCATGATGCAAACCTAGTTTCTCTACCATTTATCTAGAAACCATATTTTCATAGCTTCCACAATAAATTATAATATTATATACCTATCCCATTAAATTACACATTATTTTAAGAATATTTTTATGAATCCATGAGACACAATTTGTCTTAACCATGTATTTAACTTACACATGCTATTTTTTTGGAGAAATCATTGTTATTATCATCATAAGGGCATATCCTACATCTGTTGGAATTTTTTCATTCTATTCCTCTACCTTAGCCAAAGTTATTATTCATTTATCTTATTACTTCCTTTATTTTTCATGATAATGGGGACATAAATGTTTTATTCCCCTATTCACCGCATATGTAGTAGATAAAAGGTCTTTGTGGGGATTTCCATCCTCTACCACCACCATTTCATCTACATATTTGAAATCCTCGTCCTCTTTTTTAATTATGAAACCCTTTTTTGGAAATTTCTAGTCTTTCCACCTAAAGTGACAATTTTTATCTTGTGGGAATAAATCCACCTAGTCTAATTAATTAGGATGATGGTCCTCCAAAAATCTTGCTTACCTTGCTTATTTTTTACCTTCCAAGCTCGTTGATAGGCATCATCCATAATATTGATTCTATACATACATAAATTATCTTGAATGGAAAATTTTAAACCATTAACATACCTTACAACCATTTTTTCATGTTTTTCTTCATGCTTCACCTAAATGGATAGCTTGTAAAATTAATCTTTGTAGTCTTGTACATGGACTCTTTTTGTATCAAGTTCTGAAAGATTATATAGAGGATTTGTAAATAGTCCATAGGGAGGTATTTTATCTCATATTCTCCTCCATTATACTCTAGGTTTGGATATTATACCTAGCCTTCCTTTGCCTTTTCTTTTGTAAATGATCCCTTTGACATTCATCTTCAATATGGCACATTTTAATTTTACCTTCTTATCCTTTACCATATTATTCTATTTGAAAAGTTTTTCCATACTATTCAACTAGTGCATCATCTCCTCCAACTTTAGACTAACCCCATACTTTAAATCCTCAAATTTTATTCCTTCATTGTTTCCTTATAATTCCTTAACTAGTCTTTCTTCAAATGATTATGTTTAATGTATGCTTTCCAATCTATATTTCATCACTTTCATCTCCTATTTGTCTTGGTCTCCACCTTGTATAAATTTTTATAAGCTATTCCATTTTGCTTTGCAAGTATTGTAGGTTCCTATTAATCTAATCAAAGCCTCCCCCTCTTCTTGCCATATTTATTCCCAAAATAGAGCTCTCTTAGAATCTTATTTTCAATTTTTTTTATAAGATGAAATTTTAAACATGGAAAATTCACACACACAATTTTACCTTAAATTTTAATAAACCCTTCTTTTTACCTTTCTTACTAGATCTGAACCTACTTGAATATGAGATAATGGGGATAGATGCTTAGAACTTATTAAAAAATAGAGTAAAAATTTATAAAGAATACTCATAAATAGAAAAAGGAAACACATATTCATCATTATTCTTCAATATATATATATATCATCGAGTTGTGCATGAATTATATATATATATATATATATATATATATATATATATATATAATTCATGCACAACTCGATGATAATTTCCTAAACCACCACTAACATACAATTTTTAAGAAAGACTAATCCCATACTTAACAAAACTTTCTAGTTTTAACAATTTTTGAAACCTATTATTTCTAGAAAATTTTCATGTGAGTTCAGATAAGCCTAAAAATCATCCTTTATTTTCTTACATATATAAAAACCCAAGGGGTGACATATAACTATATTTTTATGCCAAAAATATATAATAAGCTAAACCCATAGAGTTTTATAAAAAGTGAAAAAAACATAAAATATAATTTTTGGCCTTTAGATGATGTTGTTTGGGCCTAAAAATGTGTCAGAAATGGTGCTAAGTGGCGAACAAAGTTTAAAGATGCATTAAAATATTGAATATATTTTTTAAAAAAAAATTCAAGTAGAGTCCTTGGTAAAAGTTATGCCTTTTTCAAAATATGCTTCCACATCAACATCAATATATATAAGGGGATTATTGTACAAAATAATTATATAAAGAAGTGACCACATAAAAACTTGTGCCTAATGAATATTTTTAAGGAGAATAAAAAGGAATTTGGCCAAGTATCATGGCATTCCTTGTAAGATAAACACATAAAAACATGTAGTTAAGGTAGAAGTTCCATATGTTCAATGAGTGTAAAAAATAGAGAGCTATCCAACGAGAATATTGGTCCATACAAAGTACCAGGATAAGAACCCAAAAGGTACAAAGATGCTTAAAGAGGAAAGTTGGATAGTATAAATCCCAAACACACAAGGATTTGGGATTCTGTTGAAAAAATTATAGAATATGAAGATAGAAATATGAACTAGTGGAGTGGAGTTGATAGTTTTCATTTGGTTCAACTATTCTTAGAAATCCATTAGAGTGAATATAGGTATGTCAGCTAGATTACATGGAAAATTGTATTTTGTGTCTATAAATACCACCTTTAATATTGATTTAGGGTTATGACATGCTATATTATGTTATCATATTGAGAATTTGTATATTGAGTAGGTATTTTAATAATTATGTATTGTTACTTTCATTGCTTAGTCTAAGATACTATGAAGATAAAATATGTATTAATATTGCATATAGTTGTAAATGCAAGTCATTCATTAAATATGGAACTTTATTTGAATATCTGAGTATTTGTGATGAATTTACAAGTTTGTGTTATCATCAGTTTATTCTTGTTATTTTTAATGCTTTAATAACTTCCATATTAAGATCATATTCATTTGTTAACACAATGTTCCCTAAGTATCTCTCTTTATGGCGTATATGAACATGAAAGTAACCCTTTCATGATGTGCCAACATAAATAGTTAAAATTATTCATTGTTTTCTCATTAGTCACATATAATCTTAGGTAAGATATGGAAAAACCCCAACTTTTTAGTTTTATTCTTAGGACTGTGTTGAGCCAATTGATGAAGGTGACATTCACTAATGTTTGAAAGATTTTTTTTGGAAATATTTGAGAGATGGTTGCTAGAAAAATAGCTAAAGTTTTTATATAATCATACAATTAGAGGGGGTCCTAATAAGTGTGTAAGAAATAATTTTTATGGAAATTTTTATGAAATTTTATTTTTATAACTACCTAAACATTTACATACATGGCTAAACACGTATGTTATGAGCCATAATATAAATTTTGGTATTAAATACCCATAGACAAAAGTGTATATTGATCAACGAAAGTGAAAGAATGAGGTGTGGATGAGAATGGGGATGTTTGGTGGAGAGGTACACTTGGAATATATCTATTCAAAATTATCCATATCCACATATTATTGACTTAAATAATAAAAGTATCAATTTTTGAACAAACCATGAGGATCCTATATAGATAAAATACTCCTAAAAAAAATATATCATGTTATATTAGAGTATTTATGCCTTATGAATAGATAGCTAAACACCTAGCTTAGTTCAAGAGGGGAAGGAAAGGTTTACATATTCTACTAGTATGAGTTTGAGCACCAAGGAACTTTATAGGAATGAAGAATACAAAGGATTGAGAGCTTGAGAGGCATAAATATGATGAAGGTAGGAAAATGATGATAGTAGCCAAAGACCATAAAAAGGGGAAAATATGAGTTCGGGGGATGCTACAAGGACCCACATAGAATGATAAGGGCATGAAACTAAATTTCATGAAAATTAGATATACTTGATTGCAAAATTAGATATGTACACTCTTGATTAGGAAGTTGTTCTTATATTGAAAAATCTGATGAATGAACATGTTGGGCATGTATAACCTTGCAAGATTTTGAATAACACAAATCCTAGTCTAACTGAAGCCTTAACATGTACACACTTTAATAAGATGTAAGATAAATTTAGATGAAGTGAATATTTTTCAAGGATATATGTTTTTATGAATAAAAATATGTGGTAGTAGATATTAACGTAGATCACACCATTTAAGAATTTACAACAAGTACTAACACCACTCATGAGACTAAAGATCCTTATTATGTTAGAAATTCTAGTTTCAATAAGTAATAATCCTAATATGTAGGAAAGTACAATTAAAACAAGTCCTATAAGGGGAGAAACAACAAAAACTACCACACTTGTTACCCTGGGCACAAATCCCACTACCACACAAACTCTTTTGGTTGGTGGAGGAAATAGACCACCAAAAATTAGAGTTTAAAACATAGGTCCTTTTGGTAAAAGTAAACCAAGCATAAATCCAAGAGTGGGTACTCAAGACTCAAGCATCAAGAAGCTCATAGATGATTCTAAATCTTCCCCAACAAAATTTCATATATGAAATCATGTCTAAAAGTGTGAAATATTATGGTGTGCCAAGGGAATCACCACCCTTGACTATAAATTATGTCAATTTATAACCTCTTTGTTGGATCTTACACATACTTGGTACCAATATCATGACCCATACCATGTGATTGTGAACTATGATCAACTAAGGAAAGTTTTTTAGAGGAGTTTGATATCTTAGAATATAACATATATATCCATACTAAAGGATATTACTAGGGTAATGCAGAGAGTTTCTATGCCTATGACGTCAGGTTTAAGACCTTGATCTATAAAATCTCATACAAGATTAATCTCCGACAACATGATTAATGGTTAGTAGGTGGTCTAATCATTAATTTTTAGTGTGCTTGGTTGATTAATACTTTAACTAAACTAAAGGAGGCCTTGGAATTTGATTTAAGGGATGAAAAAATTAGAATAATGTATATTGATATATGTCCCTTCATAGAAGTTAAAATTATGATAGTGGATACCCAAATCCAAAAGTTGACTACCACTAGTGTGCATGACACTAGTGTAGACACTCCTTTTTGTTTACTTCCATGTTTAAATGGATATCAAATTAATTTCTTACAAACAATGCAAATTAAGCATAAAAATCACTGAACATCCCAATTTGAACTACACATTGGATGTAAATGCCCAAAATTATGTCAAGGCTTCCTTGTTTGGGGTAATACCCTTTATGTAATGATAAACTCTCACCAATTCATCCCTAGTCAAATTATGACCTAGTAAATTTACATTTTTGACCAATAGTGCATGGTAATTAATCAAATTCTAAAAATTATAAAAAGTTTAATTAGATTCAATTGATTAATCACATCAAATTTAAGGCTTAAGATAAAAATACATGTTGAATTAATAAATATCTAATTTCTTAAAATGAAATTTCAACAAATATCAAGAAGTATGATGTCATTATGATGTCATCTAACTCAAAGTCAAAAATTAGAAATATCAACATAATTGAGATAAATATTAAAAATGTCAAGCCATGCTTCATAAATGCAACCTCTATCCTAAAACATAAATGTATTTGACCTCCTAACCCTAACCCAATATTTAGCACACATAGGTTGGAATTAGTTGGAAAATTATAAGTACCCAAGTCCTCACACACTTTCAAAATACTTCTTAACCCAAACTTACTAGGCAAAATTATTGAGAGGAAGCTTAATAATCAACTAATGTGCCAAACCAAACCACAAGTGAATAAGGGGAGATGATGCCATAAAGCACTACCATTGCTAAGGACTCCTAACTCACAAGCCAAGCTCAACATCTATGTACCATTTTTTAAACGAGTCTTCAAGGGAGGTAAAAGGTTATATTTATCCTTCTAATTGAATTTCTTACTATTTACCCTCATAGCTCACCCAAGGGATTGGATGTGAGTGGTTATATCTCTAGATTATTTTTGGTTATTTCACTAAGAATTTGACTAACTCACTCTTAGATTTCTAATCTATATAATTGCACACCTAGTGGAAATACAATGCACAAAATTATTCGAATTACTTTTCATCATCTTATTTTATCAAATTTTATTGCTAATTTCTACTTAAACTGGTTAAAATTTGAAAAAAGTTCACTCTCAAGATTTGACTATGAAATTATGAAAATATCTATTGTGAAATTGTGAATTTATAATAATCATTAGTGAAATCACTTGGGGAAATTATGAAATCATTATAGGGAATTGTGAAATCATCCCTATTTTGACCCTTCTCTATGTAACTATTAATATGAAACACTATTTATAAAAGTCATCAGGGGTATTTATGAATTCATTTCATAGATTTTTCTTATTTTCTAGTATTTTTATGAAATTGAAATTTGGAACTATTAACTATGAAATCGTTACTGTTATTCATGATTTCTTCCCTCTATTTCTCCATTTTTCTTATGTAGGTTCTAACATTTGTGAAATCATCAAATTAAAATATGAAATCATGAAGTCTAGTTGTGAAATCATCACACAAAGGAAAACTAAGAAATCAACAAATTTAATAGTGAAATTGTAACACATAGTCACAACATTATGATTTATAATAGTGAAATTATTTGAAAATAGAAAAATTATTTTCTTTGCCTGCTAGTTATTTTTTTAGATTCTGATAAAAACTATGAAATTGATAATGAACTGTGAAATCAAAAAAGATAGTTGAAAACTCATCTACCTGAGCTATGAAATCATCACTGTAAGTATTTATGTGTTTTCTTTTATTTTTATATGATTTACATAGACTAAAAATTTCATAGTTTGCCTTGATTATGCAACTTTGAAATCATTCCAAAGAGTAGAATTCTTAGGATTTTTAAGCTAACTTTATAGGTTGCCTTTTCTCATTTTGTCTAATCAAATTTCAAATGAGTTTTTAAATGTTTTCTTAAGTAAGGAGAAACAAATTTGCATCCCAAAAAACATACATCACATTTTATTTGGTGTTTTAAAACTCATTCACATTTCAAAATTTTGGTGTTTTAAACTCTTTCACATTTCAAAATTGGTGATTTCAAAATCTTGTTCATTTCAACATTATTTCATTTTATGCAAAGTTTTGTGCTTATTATTTGAGTAGTTTTTGTCTTGGTAAAATTGTGTGTATGTTATCACCTTTCTTAGGGTGACTCAAAATTTTTATTTTTCCTAATTTTCTTGTGTCAAACCTAAAGGAAATTATGTATGTTCTCTCCACATTCTTAGAAACTTGGATGACTCAGAAGTGACCCTTTCTTCCTTTATTTTTTATTTCACTTAGTGAGTGGGAGTTCATAGTCTCATGTCAAGTCCTTTATGGGTACATTGACTTGGGGTTTCATCTCCTAGTATCGCACCAACCCCACTTATCTATTAGGGTATACAAATTTGGCATGTTATTAAAATTAGATAGTGGTTGAGTGGTTAACTTGACAAGTCAAATAGATCCTCAAAGTATGCACATTCTAGATATTGCACTTCACTAAGAAAAGGATGGATGAATTTGTTACAAAATGGATAGGTCCATTTCATAATAATATAGAAAACTTGACATCTAATTTATGGATATTTAATTGTGCCAAAGTATTCTTTCATATTTATGGACCATTTAGAAAGCTAATGTGAAAATTTTAGACTAAGAAACCCCACTTATCATGGATTATCTTATTGATGCCGAGTCACTTTGGTTCTTTAATTTTCATGCCATGTACAAGTTATTGAGAGATATATGGGGTATAAACACTCTACCTTCATGTGCTTTTATTTATTGGATTAAAACATAATTCCTTTTAAGAATGGGTATACTGATGGAATGTGGTGGATATGATGCAACCTTGTGTTAGTCATTAATATAGGAGTGTGTATTGCATGTGCTTCTTGAGTTTAAAAACCATTTCTCACAAATAAAATTCCAAATTCGTCAAACCAAGTTCAAAATATAATTTCAAGTTTCAATATATAAATAATTAGTTTACGCTTGAGTCTTACCTATCACTTGGGCTTGAGTGGTTTACTCTTTGTATTTATTTTGTATTACTTAAATTGGATTTTTGTTTTATTTAAGATATTTAACTAAGTGAAAGTTTAAGTTCCCTTTATAAGGTGACTTCATTTCAAATTAATAAACAAATAAGTTATTAATTTAAAACATCAAACTTATTGTCAAATGTTTTTTGTTATACCATTTGATTTAGTTTACAACTAAGTGCTAATCCCAATTTTCCTTATAGTTCTAATTACAAAATTTAAATTTCAAACTTCAAAGTCAAGTTCTAATTCTAGTTTGATTTGTGCCAAGGTCAACCCTTTTTATATGATTAAGATTTAAACCAAGTTTGGATATTGATTCAACATTTCAAGACCAAGTTTATAATTCTTGTGCTAATACTTTATGCATTGCTAGTGCCTCAAATTAAAATGTTCCCAAGGTCTTATCCATTGATAATTATGCATTTAAAACCTTTAAACATAAAATTTATGGACACATCCTCTTATAAAAACTTGAATTTACTTGTTCAAATCATTGACATTGGTATACCCTTTGATTGGTATGTTAAACACAAGTAATACACTTTACCTTAGACCAATTTTCAAGTGATTTTTAAAAAAAAGTCTAGATAAGTTTTTAAGGTGCCCAAAATTCTTGTCAAAATGAAGATACCAAACTTAACCATGCCTATATACACATGTAGTGGTTCCATTTATAACCTCTAATTTGATGAGGAATCAATTTACAACCCCTATGGATATGACCATTATGTATAAGATTAGGATTCTCAACCATATCTTACTAATGTGTCATCCAATATTGAATTTGAACCACATAATCCATTTCTTCAAATTGTGCCAACTAATTCTAAACAATTCCAATAATACCAAAAATATCTTCCAAGTATACTAATCCATACCAAACAAAGCCAACAATACCTCCAACATGTACCATTTGACACTAAATAGAGACTTAATCTTCTGTAACTTAAAAACCTACCATATAATGATGAATATAGGCAAGATCAATTCTCTAGGCAACTATTTTACAATAAAGAAGAACATCTTATTAGGTTTTCCTAAATGGGTGTGAATTTTCCTTTAGATTTTCCCATTAACCAACTAATTTATACTCCTATTCAATAAGGGGCTTATTCAAGTTAACAATAGGGTCCTCTTATGAGATGATTTCTTACCAATCAATAGCAAGTTCCTTTCCAATTATAATAGGTACCATTAAAAATTCAACAAAAAATTCCTCCATCCAAGTTTTAGTTCCATCCAAATCAAAATCATTCTCAACAAGTATCATACCAATAGCAAATACCATATCAACAATACACCTCTAATCTAAGAGTAACTATTCTTGATAGAGCCAATCACATTCAAATTTACCAATAGTCTATGTTACTTCCTTTCTAAGGTCAAGGTAATAGACATTTAACCACCCAAAAAAATGTGCCTACTCCATCTCATTCCAGTCCTACCTTCCAAGATTTATAAGAGGTTAAAGATACAATTTTGGCCATTCAAACATGTAATTATAGTAATAAATTAAAGCCTGATGATATATGTTCTTATCCATGTGACATGAGCTACCTTCAAATGCCTCTCTTGTGTCACTTTGAGATTCCCAAGTTTGATTGATATAAATGGAAAGGTGATCCAAAGGAGCATTTAAAATAAATTTTTATTGTATTTCAAGAGGTTGATTATAACAACATATACTTACTTCATTTATTTCCCCATAGTTTGGAAGGGAAAGCATTAAAATGGTACATAACTCTACCTAAGAGTTCTATCTATAACATTGATGACTCATTAGATAAATTTTTGCAACATTTATCCTATAATCTAGAACATGAGTTGACTAAGGTTGAATTATGTCAAGCTAAACAAATAAGAGGAGAAATCTTAGACAATTATCTTCAATAGTGGCATGAATTGGCTAGTCAAATTACATATAATCTACTAAAAAAAATAGTTTCAATGTTCATGACTAATCTTCAATTTGATGTGTCTCATAACATCAAACTCGACTATGCCAAAACATTTGAAGAAATCATTTCTAAAGGACTTCAAATTAAAAAGTTAGTCATCGACAAGGGAATTATTAATATTTACTATTAGAACTAACTGTATAACAAAACTCAAACACAAGCTCCTATAGAAGCATAAGTAATTACATCAAAAAATCTTAAACTCTTTAACAGGAATAAAAATGTTGTAGATGGGGTGATAAAATCTAGACATGTGTAAATGGTACAACCATCACCTATCCAAATAAACACTCCTACTAAATAACTCACTTTACAAAGGCCACCTCCAAGAATGGATCATTCCTGTCATAAACCTTTTAGTGATCTAGGTGAGCCTATTAAGACAGTCTTTCAAAAACTAGTTGTAGCTAACATGATCATCTGGCCAATAATGGGACCTTTTCCTATAGATCAACATAATCTTGATTAGTATAGTGACAATGATTTTTATGACTATCATCAAGTTAAAGGACATACTATTCATATATTTTTATAGATTTAGCACCTCATTGAAGACTTGATTGAAAATGGTGAGATAGAGTTGGATAATGTGGCTGAAACATCTAATCAAGATTTATGTATAAATCAGAACCCCTTTCCACAACATAACTCCACTAATTAAAATTAGAACCAATGTCAGGCCAAAAACCATAATTAGAACATGCTAAAAAAACTAGTTTCAATGATAGAATAAAAAATAAAGAACCAAAATTAGGGTCACGATACCCAAGTCAACTCTAATACTATCCCTTATGATTAAAATGTTTTATGTTATATTACAAGTGGGCATGTAACTAGTATTAATATCAAACCACCTAATAACAATACCTATAGACCTATTATGTCCATTCTTGGACCTCCTCCTCCATTTTTTGATAACCCTCCTTTGGTTCATAATAACCCCAATGCTAATAGATGAGGTGATTTTAGAAGAGGGTAAAAGTAAAAATAAAGACAATTCCCATGGTGAAAACCTATTTTAGGTGTTATTGGATGGGGAATTTCACCCTCTCTCGAATGAAGCCCAAGTCTCTTTAAGTGCCATTATAAAATTAGTTTAGAATAAAAACAAATATTTGATCAAACTGTTCAAGATTATCTAGATGCCTTTGCCAAATCTTGGGGATTCAGACTCTTCTTACTTAGGAGAACTCAATCTTGTAGTCAACCCATTAGATGAAGAATAAGATTGTTGTACCACTCTACCAACTATTTTAGAAGATGGTTCAACACTACTCATGTAGGATACCACCAAATTTAATATTATAACACTTGATGATCCCAAATGGATCAAACATGGAGTGTAACTCATTGATGAGGAATGTGAAGTCCTTAATGATCTCTTTCAAGAATTTTTAGACATTTTTGCATGATGTTATTCATATATACCAAGCTTGGACCCTACCTTGGTTGTGTATGACCTTATTTTACATCTTGATGCCAAGCTGATCAAATAGAATTTAAGGAATATGCACCTGACATAGCCATTCTTGTTAAGAAAGAATTGGATAAACTATTTGAGGTGGGATGCATTCATCATATTAATTATTTATAGTGGACATCCAATATAGTTATGGTCAGCAAAAAGATTCAAGGAATTTGACTATGTACTAACTTCAGAAACATCAATAAGGCAAGGCCTACGGATAACTTTATTTTCCCTATTATTTATATGATTGTAGATTCCACAGTTGGATATGAGATGATATATCTTATGGATAATTTTTATAGATATAACCAAATTAATATCACACCTAAGGACCAACACAAAATAATGTTCACCAATTCATGGGGAAAATTTTGTTATTAGGTAATGCCTTTTAGTCTCAATAATTTTGGTGCCACATACCAGTGTGCAATGACTATCATTTTTCGTGACATTATGCATGATATTTTTGAGGATTATATTGATGATATCCTAGGAAAATCCAAGACTAGAGCAAGACATCTAGAGGTGTTGTACAAAATATTTGAATGCCTCCATGAATACAACGTAAGGCTTAAACCTAAGAAATGCATCTTTGGCATTACTTTAGGAAAATTACTAGGATTAATTATCTCTCAAAGGGTCATTAAAGTGTATCTAACCAAGGTTAAAGCCTTTAATGACATGTCTCCACATTCTAATTTAAAATAGCTCCACAGCTTACAAGGTAAGGTCTAATCTATCAAGTGGTTCATATCTCAATTAGCAGACTAGTGTCATCCTTTCACTCATATTATAAATAAAGGCACAACCTTTTCATGAAATGGAGATTGTCAAAAGTCCTTTAATAAGTTAAAATATTATCCAGATAATCCACCTATTCTAGCTCCATCTATACCTTAAAATCCATTATTTCTCTACATTTCATTAACCAAACATGCCTTGGGGGCACTTCTGGCATACCATCATGACCAGGGGAAAGAAAGTGTAGCATATTACTTGAGCTTAACATTGGTTACATATGAACATAATTAAACATCCATTAAAAAATCGTAGTTAGTAATCATGTTTGTAGCCCAAATTTTTGAACACTAAATGCTTAACAACAAGACCATTGTCATTATTAAATTAGACCCTCTCAAGTACCTAATTTCCAAAGCATCATTGACAAGTCACATGGCCATATAGATAAAAAATTTAAGTGAATTTGAGATTGTGTATAAAAAATCCATTAACGGGTAAGTTTTTGTTGATTAGCTTGCATAAACACCCTTGTTAGATACTAAGCCACTCTTGTTCAAATTTCCACATGAGTCTATCAAAACTCTTAATGACACTTATTCTGAGGTAAAACATTGGACACTATTTTGACATTTCCTATACTTATTGAGGATCTAGATCTAGAATTCTATTCATAACACTACAAGGGGATCTTATTCCCAAGGCATTTAATATCATTTTCACTTATACCAATAACATAGTATAATATGAAGTACTTGTTATATGACTTCATATAGAAGTATAATGGAACATTAAACATATACATGTTCATGGAGATTCTCAATATGCATTAGGGTCTGAATGACACTTGGTGAAACCTGAAGTAAGGAGGAAGGAATCCATCTTGGCATACCAAGCTTGAGGATCATGTTTGAGGCCATAAATGGATTTCTTTAGTATGTAAATTAAGGATGAATCCTGAACAAACCTGGGTGGTTGCTTCATGTATATCTCCTCCTTAAGGTCTCCATGAAGAAAGGAACACTTCACATCTATTTGGTGCACATCCCAACCATATGTTGTAGGTATTGATAGTGTCATTCAGATCAAAGTCATATTTTTAACAAGTGTAAAGGTCTCTAAGCAATCAATGCTAGCTACTTGTGAAAAACCCTTGGTGACCAATTATGACTTATACTTATCAACTGACCCATCTGATGCAAACTTGATCGAATATATCCACGTACATCAAACCATCTTCCTTCCCTTGAGAAGTGAAGTTAAATACCAAGTGGGATTTTTGATCAAGGAAGAATATTCTTCTTACATAGAACTATCCCACTCAGGTATTCTTGAAGCCTCTCAGAATGTCTATGTATTTGAAACTAAAGCAAAGAAAGCATGTGGACCACTTCGATAATCTAACCAAGTATGTTTGTCATCTGTCAAATCCCCTACCCAAGTGCCTACACTTTAAATTATTTATCTGGCCCAAAGGGATCTGAATGTGGGTGATTCAAGTGCTAACTCCTCATCCTCATGACTATAGGTGGATATAGAATACTCCCCATCATTTCCATCATGATCATAACTAGAAGAAGAAGACCCTATTTCAGGAACCCAGTCTAGATGATCTAATTTAGAAAAAGAATTATCAAGTCTAAGTGAATCCAATGAAAGAGAAGTGTCAAGTGTTGAGTCTATGGGATTTTTTTGAAATTAAACACTTTTCTATGAATAACTCATGTGTGGTTGGATTTATAAGGTAGCACCACTTGACACCATCTGGATAACCTACAAAGATTCAAGGCTTAGACTAAGGTTCCATCACTTTCAATATCTTTTTTGATATACATGACATAGAGATCCTAAAACCCTAAGGTGCTCAACAATGGGTCCTTCCATGCCAATATTTAAAGGGTGTTGTTCCTTTCAAATATTTATGAGGAAACCTATTCTAAATATAACAAGCATAATTAATAGCTTTGGCCCAATACTTAGGTTCTAAATATTTAGAGTGAATCATACAACTAGACATCTCTTTCAAGGACCTATTCTTGATTTTTTTAACTCCATTATATGAATGATTATAAGTAACTATATGATACAAATAAATCCCCTTTATGGTGAAAAATTATTCAATTTCGTTGCTACCATATTCACCTCTATTGTCAATTTAAAGAACCTTGATGGATTTCTCAAATTGTTTTTCAATAAGTGCCTTGAAGTCTTGAAAATATTCAAACACTTTAGAATTTTGCTTAAGATAATAGAACCATGTATATCTCAATAAATCAATAATGAAAGTGAGAATGCAGTTAGCCATTATAAAATATAGACTGGGAAAAGGCCCAAATACATCACTATGTACTAACTCTAATGCTTGTAAATCCCTTTAAGCTTTGCCATTGTCAAATTTTTCTTCAATATGCTTTCTAAGAGAACACCTCTCATAAAGTCCCTTATAGAATTGGACTCAAGGAAAGCCTATGACCATGTGATTTTTACTAAGTTGTTTAAGGTAGTGGTAGTTAAGGTTGCCAAACTATTCATGCTATGATTTGTTAACTCCATCTGAATGAGTCAACAATGTTATCAAACAAGAATCAAGTGTAAAATGTGAGAAGGTGTATAACGTGGCTTGGTTATTTTCCCTACCCAATGCCATTATAGTATCACTATGTACTTCCCTAATAATAATTAAATCTAGTAAAAACTCAACCCTCATGCCTTTACTGATATTAGTGATTTGAGACACTAATAGGAGATTGGTTGAAAGGGAAGGGACACTTAGAACATTATTGAACATTCTTCCTTATATTTCAATAGAACCTCTCCCTACAAAAATTATATAAGTGTCATCACCCAAACTAATAGAATACATGCTACAAGGCTCTAAATAAAAAAAATCAACTAGTGAAGAGCCCATGTGGTGAGAATCACTTGAGTCAATGACCCATGAAGATGTTGAAGCTAAAAATGCTACAAAAGCCTTGATGTTTTATTTTTCTTTCCCCTTTCCCTTTGCCTTTTTATAATCTTGGGTAGATGATTTGTTCTTGATGAATTTAGGAACACCTATGGTGTTCTTCTCTAGGAGATTACTTAGGTGATCTATTTGATTCTTCATGCCAATTTTTATTATAGTAGGCACACTTAACCTTCTCTTACTTAGGTTTTCCATTGGAAGAGGAGGATTCAATTTTAGTTTTAGCATAGAATGATTTTTTCTTCTTCTATTGGTCCTTATTCTTCATCTTCTTTTTTTTGGAAGTATTTTCATTCCTAGCAATTAGGGCTTGAGGTTTTGTGGACTTTAATGTGCCCATCTAAATTAACTTGTCTTCCTCGTGAGTTAAGTCAATAATGAAAACATCTAAAGAGGGCATTTTTCATGCAGTGCCTAAAGCACTTTTAGTGTTATGAAAAGTAGAGACAAAGACTGAATAGTCAAGACCTAGTTTAGATATTATAAAAAGAATAAGTTGGTCATCTTCTTTCTTTATCCCACATTATTTCAATTGAAATCTCACGGACTTGAAATTAGTGAATAAATGTTGAATGGTGTCAAAGTTACCAAGATTTAGGATAATGAGTTCATTCTCAAGCTCATGACCTTTCATCACATCTTGATCCCCAAATAATTTATCTAGAATAGTACATACATCATGAGATGATTTGGCAGACTCTAAGTAAAATAAAAGATCAAGTGCTACAAAAAGACATAATATCCCATAGGAATCATCACTATGATTATACCACTTAACTATATCTACATCTATGCTAGGTTTAGTTTCATTATCCATGGTTATACTATACAAATCCTTACTCCTTAGAATGATTTTCATCTTGATTTTCCATTCATGATAGTTAAAGGGAGTTAGTGGGTTGATTGAACTTGAATCCATTAGTGCAAAAATGAGATGTAGTAGTGTAAGTTGAAGTTGCAAAAATGAAAGTGTAAGTAGAATGAAAAGAGGGACCAAAAAGGCATAGTACACCCCCTTGAACTATGAAGTGGTGAAACCCCCTTGAAATATTGAAAATGCATTCTAAAAAGATGTCAAACTTAATCAATAGTATGTCTAGAGCAATCAGTGCATATGTCAAAAAAGACATTTTTTTGTGAACAAAAGATAACGTCAAACTTAGCTGATAATGCATCTAAAAAAAAAGTACAGTGTGATCAATTAAAAAAATGATAACACTTTCTTTTTAAATATTTCCCACAAAATATTGTTTTATAAAAAATAATAAAAATATCCACTAACAATGCTACACTTTGACCAATATTCTTATGCATTACTTGTGCATTAAAAGAAAAGTAACCTATTTTACCTTGTTTTAAATTAAGTTATTAAAAAAAGGAATTTAACATGCTTAAAACATTAGGGCAAACTTGAATAGACTTAGCTTGTTTTGGAAGAAACTTTTATCAATAATCTCCAAATTATAAGATCTAGTTTTTTTTTGAGTAAAAATTACTAAATTTTTTATAAATTTTGAATTTATAAACAAAATTCATAAATTCAAAATGATATGGAAAAGTAAGATTAAGGCACACCAAACCTAGAAAACTTTATACATGATTTTCTATGTTTTGAGATCAATAACAACTTGAATAGGTGCATGGAAAACCATGCATGAGAATGAAAAATCAGATCTAAAATAGGAAGCCACAAAAAAGACAATGTGGAGGGAAAATGTGTTTCCTCAAGCAAAAAATTCCTTCTTCTAAGCCATAGAGAATTTGTTCAAATTTTAAGAACATTAGATCTCCAATGATATTCCATAAACCAACATTATAAAACATGTAAATGTATGATAAAAAGAATGGACAAATCTAATAGAAAATAATATAGATATATGATCTTGCTTATGCAAAAAATCTCCAAATTTCATAGAAATCTTAGAAACAAATATCTAGATAAACTTTTACCATGGGTGGCTCTGATACCATATCAAAATTTGATCCTAGTCCGAATAAGGTGAATGTGAAGGTTAAATGGTCACATGAGTCAAGAAGTGATTTCACACCACCAAAGAGCTACAACAAATTTAAATGACAAAATAGAATTTCATGAGACAAATCAATATGGAAAAATCCAAAATATTCATTAATTTTTTATTTAAAATACAAAGGAAGAGAGGTATATATATAGGTGGGAAAAAGAGTGAAACCCCACATTCTAGTGAATGTGGGACTAATCTTCCCAAATGACCTCAATGGAATCTAAGAACCTAATCAATCATAATAAAACATGTAGACAAAACCTATAGAATAAAATTCTACACCAAAAATCATGCCACATAGCTAATCCTTAAGAGGTAATTCCATGCATAACTTGTCTTAAGTGTCAAACCATGCATAAATGACCTTAAGTGGTAAAGTAAAAGACTTATTTGACAAGATAGAGGTATATAATGATTCAATATGAGGTTAAATCAGTCAACTACATCTTCAACTACCTCACCTCAACACATAAGGTCATGTAAGAGCATCAATCATGGAGAGACTTCTTAAGGACTATTTGTAGTTATTTGTAATTGAAGTGATAATTGAGTTAGTGATACATTGATGATATTATATTCTCCTCTATGCCATTTATTCTTATTTTATCCTCTTTTTATATATATTCAAGGATTTATGGCTTATTTTGGGATCCCTCAGGCTAGTATACAAAAGTTATGCTAAATTTGTAACTTGCACTTTGAGTTAATGAGAAAAGATTATTGCAAACTTCTTCATGGTTGTTATTGTCTTTATTAATTATTGATTTTAAAATAAGTATGATAATCATCTTATTTTTTAGGTCTTCTCCTTCACCTAATTCTATGTTGTCATCCTCTACAGGTCATATGAACTATTAAGAGATAGAATTGTGTTGAAGAGTGAATTAGTGTGTAGTGTCTTTATAGACTTCTATTCCCTTACCTTCAATTTTAGATCTCATATATAACATTCATCTAAAATAATAATGTTTAGGATTGTATTAAAAAATTATTATTGACAATTTATTCCCTTTTGATTCACAAGTGTGCTAAAGGACAACGTTAAGAGAAGATCATTCAATAATAGGTGCATCACCATCACTAGTATAGTCTTTCCCTTTTAGTTATCTTTTTAACTCTTGTCACCCCAAAAATCAAATATATTTTAGGATGAAATCAATTTTATATATCATAGGATCTAGCTTCGATCTAGAGGTTTAGTCTAGTTATAAGTGGCCCACAACCTGTAGACCAATCTAATGTTAGTCCAAGTTTTAAGAATTAACAATCTACTTTAACAGGGTGCAACTTGGGTTGCTAACAATTATGTGGTGTACACCATATGTAGATGGACATATAATAATTTATCATTCTACATAAATCCATGCATTATTAATGCATCCCATTCATAGGTTTACACCATCCATAATGTACAGGCACAAAAATAGATAAGAATATGATTACAGTATCGGTTCATAAAAAGTATGATTATTGTAGACAAGCCTCATAGACATATTATGGATAAAATTTAAAAGAGCAAAAAATATACATAGTAAACCACATAGATATGAAGGTGAAATGTTGCATACATATACAGATAGCTAACTTCATAGTATGACTCAATATCCACCATTGCATAATACACGCCTCAACAAGATAATCAACAAAGGTCGTAGAGTGCACAGTAAAATGTAAAATCCACCATCACATAAGACAAATAGTAGTAGATAAACCAATGGACTTGTTGAGATAGATTGAGAAACCCTCATGTAGTCCATAGTGTAGTAAACAAAGTACATTGATACATGTAAACTGAGGTCATGTAGATATGTAGATATCTCAAAACTGATATTTATAACAAAATAACAACAAACCCAATATTTAAAAAAAACCAAAAATATGATCTTTTTCCAAAAACCTTTAGTGCTCTAAAATCATAAAATGAATAGTATATAATAGTACAAGTGTAGACTAAAAACCTATAAAAAATGAGTTTTCATAGAAAACTTCATTTTTAACAAATTAATAGGTGATCCTAAGGTTTTAAGGATTTTTAGACTCAATGGAGTAGGTTATAAGACATGGAAGTGAAATTATACAAAGATCATATCCCTCATTCTTTTCTTATTCTCCTGATCATTTAAGGATGTAGGAAAAGATCATACTTAAAAATTAAAGGGTCTATAACAAGAAAAAATAGTTTATCAAGATTCCAAAATGCATTAAAATAAAACAAGATGTTTATTTTACCGTAATCTACTCTAATACCATGTAAGAATGAACCATGATCTATTATAATGTGACATGATCGATAACATGTGATGTTTGAATAGACTTAAACCTTAACATGCAAAAAGAAAAAGTATTCTACTAAACAAGGAACCACATATGAGCACAATAACAAGTTGTAAATAAAATCAATGAAAATAACTTTTGAGTATAGGTGCATTAATAGGTAGAGGAAAGGCATAAAACCACCTACATTTAGTAATGTTAACACAAGATGGTTTCCAAATGAATAATGAAAACCATGTGTAAGCTGTCTACATTGGTTAGTAAATGTCAAGAACATCTACACCAACCAATTTGACTAAGTGACCTTAATATTACACCAGTAAAAACTATAAAATGGAATAAAAAACCTACATTAACATTTAAAACCTATGTAAGCTAGGCAATCAAATAAACAATTAGCTTATTATTATAATGACTAAAATAAAACCTTAATTAGAACTATTCAATCAAAATAAATAGAACAAACATAGTTACAATGTACCATATTACCAAAAAAATAAATAACCTTATATATTGATGAATTTTGATTTGCTCTTATATTGTGATATGTGAATGCTCAATTCATTCTCCAAGGCAAAGAGAATTTCAACAACATATAGAGGTATTTTCTTAATTTTATTATGGATGCACAAGGTGATTTCAATAGAATTTTGATAGCTTGATAATGATTTTTGAAAATGGAGGATGACACTTTAACTTATAGGCTTTCAGGTGAGAATATGGATAGTTGAAAAAAAATGGATTTATTAGATTATATTAATTTTTGGATGATCTAATTTGATTCCTAATTTATGTGGAAGAGACCAATTCATCATGTGTTTGATAGATAAGGGGAAGTTATTTGGTAGTTGAAATTTTATCATGAATGAGTCAAGGTAGTTAGATGACTCATCATATTGGTTGAAAGGTTCAATGATGACTCAATAATTTTTTGAGGAGGTTAAGTGGTTGGGTGAATCAACACTTAGCTGAGATAAATATGGAAGATGTTTGGTAAATTGGAAATTATAAATTTTTAATTATATTTGTGAGATTATGTGTTCATAATTAATTAATTAACTATTAGAAAAAGGGAAGGAAATTATGTTAGCAGACTTAAGGTGATGGAATTTAAATTTAGAATGGTGGTTGAGTTAGTGTGTCAATATATATTAAAGTTAATTACAATATTAAATGTGGTAGAATTTAGGTTTATACAAGTTGGATTGCATCAAGTTCACTTTTGGGAGGATCTTGGGGTGAAATTTGGGCGTTGTTATTACAGGTAGGGGTCATCGATTGAATTAAATATTTTTGAGAAGAGACTATATTAGATCCACAAGGTAAGCCTAAATATTAGTTTGGTGTTTCATGGCCCAAAGGGAGATGGTTAACGATGGGTGCATGCCATGTAATAGGGACATTTTAATCAACATTTAGAAGAAGTCTCAAACTTGGGAGACTCATGTTGATATTGGGGATGTTTAAAAATTGATATATTTGAGGAGTTAGATATATATTAATCTATATAACCTTGATATAAGCTTGTGTAAGATTTAAGATGTTCTAAGTTCTAAATAAGAATACATATGTCATTGGGTCCAAGGAGGTATTATGAATTTTAAGTGCCAAATTATTTTCAAGTATTTTTAAGACATATATGTGGCTATATATTTTTTGAAATCAAGTGTTAAAGGCTCAAATTGTTTCATTGGGCTCTATTTTCATGCTTATAGATTGTTAGTAGACTACAATTAGATCAGTGACTTGTTTAAACTAGGCGATGAATGTATCATTGAAGGTTGTCACACTATCTATGGAATTATTAGGAAAATTAAGGAAATAGTCATACACTACATCTCTTAGGCTAAATGAAAAGAGTCTACACATGACATCATCATGATTAACATTAAAAAGTCTTAGTGAAGACTTGAAGGTTTATATATACTCCTCATATATCAATCCTTCATAAGGGGTGAATAAGGGGAGATACTTCTCTAGGTTTATTAGCAGGTTAGTGCTAACTCTAGGTACATTGATGGGAGAACCTATAAGTCAATTGATCACTCTATATGGATAAGGGTCAAATATGGTAGGTGAGATAGGATGAATTTTCAAGTTTTAGGGTGTTCCCTTTTATGATATTGGTTAGTGATGAATTTTCTAATGGGACATTAATAGTTTAGCCTCAGAACATGATCAAATGATTATATTAAATGGATTTAGTATGATTATGTAAAGTTAATTATGATACTAAATGTGGCATAATTTAGGTGCCTACATGTTGGATTTCATCAAGTTCCCCTTTGGGAAGATCTTGGGGTGAAATATAAGCATGTTTATTATAGGTATGGGTCATGTCTTGAATTATATTTTATTGAGTGCAATTATATTTATCTACCGGGTAAGCCTATCTACGAATTGTGTGTCACATGTATCAAAGGGAGGTGGTTAAAGATGTGTGAATGACATAAAATAGGGACATTTTGATCAACATTCAAAAGTATCAAATTTTAGAGATTCAGGTCAAAATTAGGGATATTTAAAACTTGATATCCTTGAGTATTTAACTATCTATCAATCTCTATAGTTTTTATGTAATATTATGTAAGATTTAAGATGTTATGGGTTCTACATATAAAGACATACATCATTGGGTTCAAAGATTTTTTATATATTTAAAGTGATAAATCATTGCCAACTCTATATAAGGCATAAATCGGTATTCATTTTTTCAAATTGAGCTTCAAAGGCTCTTATGGGTTCATTGGGATTTATTTTCATGCTTTCAAATTGTTGGTAGATTATGCCTATGATGGTGACTGTTTAAACTACGTGATGAATGTATCATTGAAGGTTGTCCAATTATCTATGGAATTATTTGGGGGATTGAGGAACTAGTCATACACAACACCTCTCAAGATAAATGGAAAGATTTTACATGCTACATCCTCATGAGTAACATTCAAAAGTCTTAGTGAAGACTTTAAGGCTTATATGTTCTCCTTAATTATCAATCCTTCATAAGGGGTGAGTAAGGGGAGATAATTATTGAGGTTTATTGGTAGGTCATTGATAGATATAAGTACATTGTTGAGATAAACTTTGAGTCAAGCCATCACTCTATATGGATAAGGGCTTGTTATGACTATTTTTCACACCCCTCAATTTTTCTAAAACTAATATTTTTTCTGCCATAGAGATGACTCAGTTATAAAGTTTAAAAATGTGTCAGGGACCTAGTCAATTAGTAATATATTTGGATGCATATTTTTAATTATGAATTGATGATTATTGGTTGATGAATTCATATTTATATTTTAAGTGGTTTCAAAAATCATAATGGATAAATGAATTATATATATATATATATATATATATATATATGTATATGTTTATGATCAATCATTTTTCTTCTTAGTTGGTTATTTAGATTATGATATAACATTTTCAGTTTGGAATAGTTTCAATTTGTGTGGTTTCAAAATTGGAATCACATGTATATATGTTATGATATTTTTAGATATCTATTTTGATCTTAGTAATTGTGGATTGTCATAATAATTTTTGGACTATACTTTTAGTTTTGATAACTTGAGGAATTTATGATGACTATTTTAGTATACATTGACAATGTGATCTTGGTTTGAAACAAATAAGAATGGTATATAATTGGTTATATTATAACCTTGTCAGTTAATTTCAAATTTTGAAGTCATGATTATTTTAGTTTGATAAAATATTGTATTTATGGTCAAATGCATCATTTCATTTCTTTTGAAAATCATATGAGTTCTCAATTTGAAAATAGACCTTAATCAGAAAGAATTTAGTTGTAATATAATGGACATTTTGAAAATATTGGCATGATTTGGATTGATTTAAGATTTGGGTAAATTATTTTATAAAGGATCTAAATTATAAGCGATTAATCTTAAGTCCTTATTTGACTTGAGTTCCTAATTCAAATTTTGTCTAACCTAAATTCTAAAAAAAATGATATGGCTTTATGTTTCCAAAGGATCTTACCCTAGGGTCATTTATCCTAAAGTTTAAAAACATACCAATGAATTTATTAGGTCATGGTGATTTCAATTTTTTTAAACCTAACTCTGTGGAATAGGATTTTTGAAGGTGTAAAGCTTTGTTTGGAAGACTTAAGTCTAAGTCTTAAGGTATATGGTGGTTTCAAAGGGAAAGTATTGAAGGCAAAATGATTTATGTTTTGAGGCTTGTACATGGTGAGTTGGTATCCATTTGGCAATCTATTTAATACTTTTGTGGCACATTAAGCTGGCAAAGGAGTTAATGTAGAGGCATGATCTTGATGTTTCAAGATCTTTGATGGATTATTAGCGGTTTGAGAGTTAATGTGAGATGTACATGTCTCTAATGGTAAATGTTAGTAAATATTTTAGTAGGTAATTTAGTGATTATTAAGTTTGATTATTTTGCTAACCTAGTTGGTGAAATTGCTAAGTACATCATAAATTATATGAAACCAATAAGAATTGAGTGGTTACAACAAGGAACTTGCATTACAAATAGTTTTATTTTTCATTATTCTTTCCATTATTAAAGATTTCTCATTGAAAGGAAACTCTGTCGGTTTGGATCATTGAGTTGCAAAGAAGGATTTCAATTGGAAGGATTACATAGAAGCACATCCAGGTATGCCTCAAATAGTTTGAATGAGTTTTGATAAAATTTCATGGATATTTTAAATGATTTTTGGTTACATAAAATAAACATGGTTTTTGTTCTGCATATGTTAAAATTTTGCAAAAATAAGTTTTATGCATACATGTTTTGAAGGCTAAATAAACTCATAGTTAGTGTTTAAAATATCACTCTTGGTATATATATTGATAAGAAATAGATTATAATCTATGTATGGCTTGCATGTATGTTGAAAATTTAAGAAGCTTGAATTTTTTAAGCTATCAATTGCATGAATAATATTTTGAAGTAATAGTTTTTGTTTGAATTATTCTTAGCAAAAGATGAGATAACGATAAGGTGTTATGAACATGGTTTTATTAAATGGTTAAGGCTTTTCTTTTTTGTATAGTGTTTAGATATTATCATTAATATATCTAAAAATATGATCATTGGTGTGTTTTTAAACAACTATAGTTAAAAGGATTTCATTGAGACTTCAGTTTTGTGAATAGACTCTACATAATTATTCATGGATATTTGAAAGATTTTGATGGTTTATGATCATGTATGTCAGTTAGTTCAAAACAAAATCTGCATGTTATGTTGAGGAAATATGGTGTGTCAAACTTTGGAAATAATGAAGGTTTCCTCAAGATTTGTTTTTCAGTTGTGGGTTTCGATAGGTTGTCAAGTTGAAAATTTTGATATCTCAGTGTTTCAAAATCATGAGTCTATGCATATTAAGTTTTTGTGAATCATGGTGTTGGAGATTCTAATATGTTTAGAAGGTTTCTAGGCTTGATAAGATTTTTTTTATATTGAAAATTCATATTTAGATTTTTATGTAAAAAAAAACTTTGCATGTTTATTTTATGAAGATTTAGAGACTTATATAAGTTGCAGGTCCATCTTAAAGAGGCGATAAAAGGGTTTATTGTATGTGTTTGACATGTTCTAAATGGTTCATAAGTATATTTGAACATGCAAATACATTTCATTTTCAAATGAAAGCTTTCAAATATTATGTCATTTTTAAAATAGATTTGTCATATTTATGTTTCAATTTTGGGTTTTGAGAATCTAAGCATAATAGGGTTCTAGTTTTCAAAACAATTGTTATTTTAAAGTCTTGATTATTGAAGTTTAGGTGCTTAAATTTTTTTAAAAAATATTTGAATGATTATGGGCAGCCATAATATAGAGAGGACATGTTATAAAATGGTTCAAACATGTAAATGCAACTATATTTATATAGATTTGCATATAGAAATTTAGTTATCTGAATCTTGAAATAATGAAGTTATTTCTAAAATTTTACCTAAGATTTTAAGTTCTGGGATTTGTTTTGAAGTTAAGGGTTAAAATAATTAGTGATTTTGAAAAATTGTGACAAGTTCTTTGGGTTTAGACATAATAAAATGAAAAGAAAATAAATATGTCAAATTTTATCTTTATTAAAAGGTTCCTATTAAGATTTATTTAAGAGAATACATGCAGAGAATAATAATAAGAAAGTGTTGGAAGAATATTGTTTTGAGACATAATGTTGTCTATATCTCAAAAAATCATAAGTTGATATAAGATTTTGGTGATCAACACATGGAAAATAAGTGTCTTTAAATTGAGAAATATTTGTTAGAAATGGAATTTATGAAAATCTTGCTTTTGATTTTTTAAGTCAATTCAATTTATATTTTTAGATAATATTTAAACAATGAATACAAAATCATAAGATTTGATGAAATATTATAAAGTAAAAGATGAATATATAATTTTACTTTTCAGTTGGATTTTAATTTGATTAAATGGAATATTGTTTTGAGATTTGTTGAAAATAAATTAGTTGTTGCAGTCAACAAATAGTGCAGATTATTTGATGATATTAGACTTTATAACTGACTATTTATTTGAAATATAGTTGATCTTCATTTTGAATATGCACAAGTTGATTTTCAAATTATTTTTAATATGTCTAGATGGGATCAACTTGGCTCAAATAGGAGTAATGATAACATAAGATGGGGTCAGAATACTGATAATATAAATCAATAACACCCAAATAGAAATTTTTAAAGGGGTTTTAGGGCTAGGATTTTTGGCCCAAGATTTCATAGAGGTGATAAAATGTCTATCCATTTTGATGTAGCGGATACCAAGTTTTAAAATGTTCTAAAGAATTTGCCTTTTTAACTTTACAAACAATAAGAGTAATATGGGATTTTATAGATGTAGATTTGGTGCCAGAACCCCTTCTCAAAGTAATTCTTCCTACCATTTGCAAAGTAATCCACATCATTTACCAATCCAATCACCCATTCCTAAAAGAGTTCAACCTTTTAGTGGGGATCAGCTTGTTCATGAAGCCACTTAGTTTGATGTTGAAGTTGCCAATGTTAAAAATCTAATCTTGCCTTGCCTTCTATTTCTAAGGAGCCTTCATCTTCTCAAAGGGATCATATTTTGGGATGTAAGAAATTAAGTTTGAATGGGTAGCTTTCAAGTAGTATGAAATGTGTGATTGAAATTCATCCAAGTACTTCAAATAAGCAGTTGGATAGTTAGAATGACATAGATTCTCCAGTTGAGGTCAGATTTCTCAAAAAGACTAAGTTAGAAATAGATGTTCCCTCAACTGATTTGGAAATAAATTTGGACTATGTTACAGCGATGGAGATGGAATATAATCAATGTTTAAATGAGCAAGAGAAGTTTGTAATTGAGGTTCTTTTAAATTTAGATGATTATTGGATGTCAATGGGATGATTTATTTTATTTTCAATTGAACTCTAGTTGGTAGAATTCTATACTTTTAGACTTGATATTTTGACTTTCAATTTTGATATTTTGGTGATGATGTTTTGGAAAGTATAAAAGATTTTAATTTTTTGATATTTATATATACACTTAAGTTAATTTTTAGAAGTATGCATTATGGTTTATATAAATAAAAAATTTATAAACATTGATTTATCTATTTTTATTGATATATGTTATTCTATTTTATTATAAATTGATAGGGGTCCCCACCCATTAGAGTGTACTTGAACTATATTCAAAAACTTGATCCTTTAAGACTTTTAAGTCTTAATTAAACATAACTTTAACTAATAAATGTTTATAATTAATTAAATTTTTAAGTCAATTAGTTAAGTTAAACTAATAACTAACTAAGGTTAGTTATAACTTCTTTCAAACCAAGTTTGAAGCATAAGATGAGATCAAGGATTCATTTGAAGAGGAGGGAACAATACAGGTATTGAAGACTTATACATTTGTGAAGTCAATCATTCATATCTAACTTTTTTCAATAAATTCTCTAAGATAGCATGGCTTTTACAGATAAATTCAATGGTATTTTTTCCAATGATTGAGTAATTAGTTAGGCAATGCAAGTATATCTAGTTCTTATTATCATTTATAATAGATTGTTTGAAGTCTGTCAAATTTAACATCTTTTGATGATTGTTATTTACAGTCATATGTGTAAAATCTAAGTATTCAACCCAAATAATGATTAAAACTTCATTATTTGTGACATTTCATTGATCTATTTTGATTGTAGAAGTTATCTCTCAAGTAGTTTTAAAGAAAGATGTTGGTTTCTTAAATAAAATCTATCTTTTCTAGTTCAAACAACTCTCTCTTTTGAGACTCACAAAATGTATTGTACTTTATATTGACTTTAATTTTTTATATAGTTTATTTTATTAGTTATCTTTTTTCCCTTTTTGTTTCTTTAATTTAACATCTTTTATCTTTAGTTTGTTTAGTTTATTCTAATTTACTATTTTAGGTTATTTCTTAGATACATTTTCTTGTTTATTTTCTTAAAATAGATTTTTTTCTTTGATTAGTTCTTTCTTTTAATTTATATATAATTCAAATAACTTATTAGACTCATTTAATTTTTAGATTCATAATTTATTGATATATTTCATATTTAGATTGTTTGTAAGTATAGTCTTAGTTTAGATTACTTATTAGACTTAGTCTTAGATTTATATTAGATAGCTTATTAGACTTAGTTTAGTTTAGTTGCTTAAGTCTTAAATTCTATTCTTATTTAATTTACTTAATGGTTTAGACTTAATTGTTTAGCATTTTTTTTGACTTAGTTATTTCATTTTTACTTTATTTTGATGTTTTTGTTAGTTTGTTGTGTCTTTTTGTGCTAATTTTTTATTAAATGTTTACTTGATTAAAGATCTTTATCTTTATTTATCTCAAATCTGTTCTATTTTATATTTTTGGTTTATTATCTTGAGGTAATTTGGAAGATTATTATAGAAAAAATAAGATATTAATTGAAATATATTATTTACTAAATTAGATTTCTTTCTTTCAATATATTTCCTAATTCATATGTATTCTCTGTCAGATGGGATAGATTACATATTCATATCTAAACTAATTTAATATTTGATAAAATTGATTTCTAAAATTATAATGAAATATGTTACATTTGATAACTTATTCATTATTCACTAGAACATTTTAAAAACCCCTCACATCTTTAGAATCATAATTAAACCTTTAGAATCTTACTATTAGACTGGTATGATTCTAACTTAACCTTTACAATAGGTGAAAGGGTTGATTAATTGATGGTACAATTTTTATCATTAATAAATGTGGTGACTCTATTGGGGATTTTATTCATAAATCTTATTTTAGAGTTATGTTTTTATTCTTGCTCATGGTACTTGGAGGACAACAACCTCATATTATCCAACCTAGAATTGATATTGTTGATGATTAAGTTGATGTTGTTTTTAATCTAACATGTTATGCATGGTATAATCATCCTCAAAATCTTCAGCATGTTATTCGAGTCATAAACAAAGAAAAATAAATTATATAATTTGAGATAGATTGATACTCTAATCTTACTCATGAGACTCAACAAGATATTCTTAATACAAATAGAAGAATTCAAGAAGATAGAGCTAGAGTTTTACTTGCTAATTCTAGGTTTAGAACTTGTTTTCTTTTTTATTTTTTTCCATTTGAAGATTTTATTTTGCTTTCTAAACCCATTGTTGAAAATCTAAAATTAAATTAAGTTAATTGAGTTCAAGATAATCAATCTATTTAGGTAGAAACTACTAAAACTTTCAATGGAAGATCAAGTAGAGATCGTGATGATCTCACTGAAGGTGAAGATGAAGATGAAGTTGAATCTAAATAGAAGATAGATACAACTCCATATATTTTTATGAATTTAATTAATGTTGAAAACCATCTTGATAAGTTACATTCTCTTAAAGGATTAAATACACCAAAGTTTTTTGGAGCTTTTAGAGAATCTTGAGAAGATCATTAAGAAGCTTTGAGATTAGTTTATTTACTCTTGGGATAACAAATGAAAAGATTTTTTTAAGATTTTTTACTAAAAAACTTAAAGGAAAAACATATCAAACATTTATTAGTTTGCCTGCCAAGGTTATCAGCACTTGAAAAGACATTGAAGATTGGTTAGAGTTGTTTTTTAGGAAAGCTAAAGAAGAGTTTGACCTAGTCAATGATATTGTGAATTTTTATCTTGAACCAGGTGATACCATTTATTATTTTATCACTAGATTCATTAAGCTGCATCAAAAGATTCTACATGACCTAAGACCTTCCAAAAAATTATCTAGACTTTATTTTTTTAGTGTTTTACCTTTGAATTATAAAATGGCTTTAGAAATTAGGGATATTATAAACTATGATGAAATTATAACATTTTGTATTGAGTAAGAAAATAAATTACAAACATTAGGTTTAAGGATAGGTCTTCTACAGGTATAAATTTAGATAATTCAAAAAATTTAAAATCCATCCAAAGTCTAAGGACTGAGTTAGTCCCTGTGAAAAGATAGCTAAATGATAAACTTTATTCATCTAATAGAAATAATAATGAACATAAAAATTTAGAAATTGATTATTACTGTAATGTCTATGAATTGGATCATGATCCAGATTCATGTGTTATTGTTCATAAGTTTAAAATTTCTTCAAAGAAAAGATCTTATATCTGAAGATATAGTAGACAACATAAATATGTGTGCTCTTGACGATTCATCTAAAAATGAAAATTATTATGTTTTGAATATTAGAAATAAAGATTATAGTTATTCTCAAAATAATAAAACAACAAACAATAATTCTTTTTCTAATGATA
Source organism: Torreya grandis (assembly GCA_037957365.1). Lineage (NCBI taxonomy): Eukaryota > Viridiplantae > Streptophyta > Pinopsida > Cupressales > Taxaceae > Torreya > Torreya grandis. The sequence continues at coordinate 289,356 of JARHVA010005971.1, forward strand.
AAGGAAAAATGGTTCAAAATAATACAAGTAGTTTAGCTGATAATAATGTTTAAAATATTTCTTTATCAATTGGTTATAATAATAATCAATATCAGCATTATAAGCCTAAAATTTTTAGACAAACTGATGATAAAGCTTATAATATAATTGATGATTTGTTAACAATCAAAACTTGAGATAGCTAGTCTTCCAAAATAACTTGATAAAATTAATAAAGCTGTTAAGAATACTAAAATTGATGTAAGCTTACAAGAAGAAGGCAGTAATGAACAATCAACTATTTATGCTTAAAATTATAATCTTCTTATAGATTATATACCTCATTTTTATGTAACAAATAAAATTACTCATAAGATAATCCATAATTTTATATTAGATACATGTGCTTTTAAGAATATAATGTCTAAATTCATTGCAAATCAGTTAGACATATCTTATGAAATTGATAATAAGAAATTTACTGAATTTGATTCTAGACAAACTAAAAGTTATGGTAAGTTCCATGATATAGTCATTCAGATTGCTCAAGATGAAAGAATTATATGCATGACTAATTCCCAAGTTTTAGATATTCCTAGTAATCATGTTATGTTGCTAGGAAGAGATTGGTCAAAAGAAACTGGTAATTTTTTTGGAAAAGATATTACATGGGTTCCTATTAATAATGAAATTGCTTTCATAAAAAGAGAAGATTGTTCTAGTTCACCTATTGAATCATCTACTTATTACACTATTTTTTATGTTGAGACTAGAATTGAGACTAATGAATTATTGAATTTAGATGAACCTAAAATTCAGCATAAAGAATTCTTTGAAAATAACATTTTATGGTCACTCTATTTTGATGGAGTTTGTTCTTAAAAAGGTAATGGTGCTGCAATTTGTCTAATTTCTCTTATTGGTAAAATTTTCTATTATGCCTTCAAATTATCATTTGAAAATAATAATAATTATGCAAAATTTAAAACCTTATGTTTAGGTTTAGAAAAAACCATAAAATTTAGCATTAAGCATTTATAAGTCTTTAGAGATTCTAAATTGGTTGTTAGACAAGTTCACAAAATTTATAAAACTAATCAAACTCATCTACATCGTTATATGAAAAAAGTTTGGTTTTTACTTGAATATTTTTAGGCCTTTAATATCACTCATATTTTTAGAGAATTTAATATTATAGATGATAAACTTGTTATTTTTACATCTAATCTAATTCTAAGTGAGAGTGAACCAACTACAGACTTCTCTTATGCTGAAATTTATTATCTTAAAATTCTTAATCTAAATGATAATTGACCTATTTTTAGTTATGATAAACATAGATTATTTCATTAAAGGTAATTATTTTTATCATGGTGATTATGTATTAAATTGTGAAGATTAATTTTAATTAAGTATTAAAAAATTACCTGCTGGTCTAGTAAGTTTAAAATTTATGTTTACACCTAACGATCAGTCCAAAATCTCTAGAATAGAAGAACTTTCTAGGAAAATCATGGATGAGACTTTTCCAATCAATTTAGGTACAAAAGAGGATCCAAAATATGTTTACTTAATAATTCAAGTTACTACAAGTGATAAGGTTAAATTCATTAAAAAATTTAAATAATTCATTGATGTGTTTACTTGTACATATAAAGATCTTAAAGGTTATGATACTAATATTATTAAACATGACATACCTATAAAACCTAGTATCAACCCTGTAAGAAAAAAATATGAAGAATTAGCCCTTTGTTAAAAGACACCATTAACAAAGAGCTAGATAAGATGATTGATGTTAGTGTCATTTTCTTATAACATATTTTGAATACGTAGTTAATTTAGTGTTGGTTAGAAATAAAAATGGTGACATTAGATTGTGTGTTGATTTTAAAGATTTGAGTAAAGATAGGATTAAAGATAATTTTCCTCTACCAAGTATAGATCAAATTTTATAAGTTACATGATTAGAAATGATATCATTATTATATGAGTTTTTTGGTTATAATCAGATTTTTGTAAATCTTGAAGATAGACATAAGACTAATTTTACTACTCATAAAGGGACTTTTACTTATAATAGAATGCCTTTTGGATTAATGAATGCAGGAGCTACTTTTCAAAGAGCTATGCATGTTGATTTTGATGACTTGATTGGCATTGTAATTTAGGTTTATCTAGATGATCTCACCGTTCATTTTAATAGATCATCTTTGTGAAGTTTTCATAAGATGTAGAAAATATAAAGAAAAATTAAATCCAAAAAAATTAGTTTTTGGTATTATTGAAGGTAAGTTATTAAGATATATTATTTCAAAAGATGGTATTTCTATAGATCTTGAATGTATTAAAGTTATTAAAGAGTTGCCTCCTTTTAAAGATCAATCAAGCTTAAGATCTTTCTTTGGTAAAATAAATTTTGTTAGGAAATTCATATTAGATTTTGCTGATAAGTTTGGACCTTTGCAATTATTACTTTTAAAAAATAAAATTTACACTTGGGTTGATGGTACTGATTGAACTTTTAATAATGTTAAAAATGTCATTGGAAGTGATCCAGTACTTGATGAACTTGATTTAAATAAAGGATTTATTCTTTATGTTAATGCTATTGAAAAAGTCATTAGAGCTATAATAACTCAAAAATTTAAAAATAATGAAGAGAAACGAATCGGTTACATGAGTCAAGTTTTAAAAGATGTAGAAGATAGGTACCCTCTCATTAAAAAATTTGTTTTTTCATTAGTTTCTTCCTTGAATAAATTTCATTATTTATTGTTGGGAAATAAATTTTTTGTGCAATCTAACGTACATATTTTATCTTATCTTTTGAAACAACCAACCATTCAAGGAAGTCTTGCTAAGTGGATTTTATGTATTCAAGAGTTTGACCTTGAATTTGAAATTTCTAAAATGATTAAAGGTAATGAATTAGAAAAATATTTGACTACAAATACTTTTTCAAATATTAATGTTTTAGCTTTGTCAATTAATGATAATTTAAATGTAAAGCCTCATATAAAAACTATGAAGATTTCTAATTTTTTTTTTAAATTTAAGTTTGGTCTTGAGATGAATGAATGAGACTATATGTTAGCTGAAGATGATTGGTATCATGACTTAGTCTATTATTTTAAAATCAAGCTCGTCCTAATAATTTTGATAAATATCAAAGACATTTCTTATAGTTAAAATCTTTAAATTTTTATTTGTTAAAATTTATTTTATTTTATCAAAATAGAGATGGAGTTTTATTACGATATCTTACACAATTAAACACAAAAAGTTCTTAGAGGATGTCATGAAGAAAATTATGGTAGACATTGTGTTACAAAAATCATTGTTTATAAGATTTTAAGAGTAAGTTATTATTGGTCTACTCTATTTCAGGATGCTTATAAGTTAGTTCATTCTTGTATACCATGTCAATTATTTGTGAGTAGAGATAAGTTGCCTGCAATGCCTTTAAATCCTATCATTCTTGAAAAATTATTCATGAAATGGGACATTGACTTTATTTTAGATATACACACACCTTCATCTACTAGTCATAGGTATATTTTAATAGCCATGAATTATTTCACTAAGTGGTCTAAGGTCAAAACACTTATGAGTTCTATAACAAGTAAAGTAATCTCATTTTTAGAAAATGAAATATTCTCTAGATTTAGAGTTCCTTGTGAAATTATTTTAGATAATGGACCTCAGTTTGTTTCAAATGAATTTCTAGAATTTTTGAGAAAGCATTCAATTATATCTACTCATTCATTGAAATATTAACCTCAAAGTAAAAATATGATTCTAATCATGAAGATGCTAGTTTATGAAAATAAATGAAATTGACATCTTAAAATTTTTGAAGCTTTATAGACTGATAGAACTATTTTTAAAGTAGCAACCAGTTATTCACCTTTCATATTGGCATATGGATTTGAGGTCACCTTACCAATAGAACTTCATATTTCTTCAACTAAAACTACTTTACAATATGTTGTTGAAGATATAAATCTAATTAAACAAAGATTGCATGATCTAGTAGCTTTTGATGAATCTAAAGCCATAGTATTGGAGAAATTAGAAAAAGCTAAGTAAAAATTTTAAAAAAAATTCAATAAGAAAGTTTACAACAAAAAGTTTAAAGTTGGTGATTTATTTTTATATTGGGATAAAGCCCATGAAGATCATAGTAAACATCATAAATTTGATTCATTATGGCTTGGTCCTTAAAAAATTGCTATTGTACTTGAAAATAATACTTTTCATTATTTACGTTATTAAGTTAATGGCCATCATTTAAAATTATTTCATGATTAACTACTTTTAGATTTATTTATTTATTTTATTTTTCTATTTTTTTGGGTTTTGTGCTTCTTTCTTTATTGTTTTTTCTATTTTTGGTTTGTTATTTGCCTTTTCTATGTCAATTGTTACTTTGAAAAGGATCAATGAGGGTTACAATTGAAGAAGTTTTACATTATGAAGGAAGAATGCAAGGATGTTGCAAATCTACTATAAATATCAATTATTTTCATATATTACTCTTCACAAATTTAATTTTTGTTATATATGAATAATATATGTTGATTTTTATCTAGTTGTTGAAGTATAACTGAATTTTTAGATTTTGTACTTAAGGCATTTGTATTAAATTATGCATCTAGCCTGAATTTTCTTGCTATGTCAGCCCATTTTTTCATGATATGCTAACCAAACAATTCATCCCTTATTAAAATTAATTATTAAAAGGGTTCATTATTAGCTACTTGAGAAATGATTTACTTGGATCATAGTCTCAAGATTATGTTTTTATCAAACAACAAATCGTTTACTACTCAATTTCATTACACAAATTAACTAGTAAGGTTGTTAGTGTTATGCCTATTTTTCACACCCCTCTATTTTTATAAAACTAATATTTTTTCTATCATAGAGATGACTCAGTCATGAAGTTTAAAACTATGTCATGAACCTGATCAATTAGTAATATATTTAGATACATATTTTTAATTATGAATTGATGATGATTGGTTGATAAATTTATGTTTATATTTTAAGTGGTTTCAAAAAACATAATAGATAAATGAATAAAATGTACATATATATGTATCACTATGAATTTTTATGATTAGTCATTTTGTTTCTCAATTGGTTATTTAGAAAATGATACAACATTTTTAGTTTGGAATAGTTTCACTTTATGTGGTTTCAAAATTAGAAGCATATGTATAGTTGCTATGATATTTTTATATATCCATTTTGATCTCAGTAAATGTAGATTATCATAACAATTTTTGGATTATACTTTTAGTTTTGATAACTTGAACAGTCTATGGTGACTATTTTGGTATACATTAATAATGTGATACTTGGTTTGAAATAGATAAGAATGGCATATAATTGGTTATATTATAACCTTGTCAGTTTATTTTCAAATTATGAAGTCATGATTATTGTAGTTTGAGAAAATATTATATTTATGGTCAAATGCATCATTTCATTTATTTTGGAAATCATATGAGTTTTCAGTTTGAAAATAGACTTCAATCAGGTAGAATTTAGTTGTAATATAATGAACATTTTTAAAATATTGTCATGATTTAGATTGATTTGAGATTTGGGTAAATTGTTTTATAAAGGATCCTAAATTCTAAATGATTAATCCGAAGTCCCTATTTGACTTGAGTTCCTAATTCAAATATTGTCTAGCCCAAATTCTAAAAAAATTGATATGGCTTTATGTTTTCAAAGGATCTTACCCTAGGGTCATTTATCCAAAAGTTTAAAAAGATACCAACGAATTTATCAGGTCATGGTGATTTCAAATATTTTTAACCTAAGTCTATAGAATGGAATTTTTGAAGGTATAAAGATTTGTTTGAAAGACCTAAAGCTAAGTCTTAAGGTATATGGTGGTTTTGAAGGGCAAGTATTGAAGGTGACATGATTTATATTTTGAAGCTTGTACATGGTAATTTGGTATTTATTTGGTAGTTTATTTAATAATTTTGTGGCACATTGAGCTGACAAAGGAGCTAATGTAGAGGCATGATCTTGATGCTTTGATATCTTTGATAGATTATTGGTGGTTCAAGAGTTAATGCAAGGCATACATGCCTTGAATGGTAGATATTAGTAAAGAGTTTAATAGGCAATTTAGTGATTACTAAATTTGTTTTTTTTGCTTACCTAGTTGGCAAAATTACTAAGTCATCATTGATTAGATGAAGCTTATAATAATTAGACACATAAGCAAGGTGGTTATGGTAGGTAACTTTCATTAAAAATAGTTTTATTTTTTATTATTCTGGCAATTCTTAAAGCTTTCTCACAAAAAGGAAACTCTGTCAGTTTGAATCTTTGAGTTACAGAGAAGGATTTCAAGTGGAAGGATTACATAGAAGCACTTCTAGGCATGCCTCAAATAGTTTGAATGAGTTTTGAGAAAGTTTCATGGCTATTTTGAATAGTTTTTTATTACATGGAATAATATCATTGTTGTTCTACATGTGATAAAGTTTTGGGAAAATAAGTTCTATGCATACATGTTTTGAAGGATGAATGAACTCACAGTTAGTGTTAAAAATATCACTCTTAGAACATATATACTGATAAGAAATAGATTTTATTCTATGTATGACTATGCATGTATTTTGGAAATTTTAAAATATTGCATTTTTTAGTTGTCACTTACGTAAATAAGATTTAGAAGTAATAGTTTTTATTTGAACTATTCTTAGTGGAAGATGAGATAACAATAAGGTGTTATGATCATGGTTTTATTGAATGGTTGAGGCTTTTATTTGTTGTATAGTTTTGAGGCCTTATCAGTAATATATCCAAAAATATGATCACTAGTGTGTTTTGAAACATATTTAGTTAAAAGGGTTTCATTGAGACTTCAACTTTGTAAATAGACTATGTATATTTGTTCATGGATATTTGAAAGATTTTTATGGTTTATGATCATGCATGTCAATTTTAGTTTAAAAAAAGCTCTGCATGTTATGTTGAGGAAATATGGTGTGTTAAATTTTAGAAATAATGAAGGTTTCCTCAAGATTTGTGTTTTAGTTGTGGGTTTCGACAGGTTGTCATGTTGAAATTTTTGATGTCTTAGTCTTTTGAAATCATAAGTCTATGGATATTATGTTTTTTGTGAATCATGGTGTTGGGGATTCTGATATGTTGAAAGATTTCTAGGCTTGATAATATTTTATTTGATATTGAAGATTCATATTTAGTATTTTCTATAAAATAAACTCTACATGTTTATTTTATAAAGATTCAAAGACTTGTATAAGTTATAGGTACATCCTAAAGAGGTGATAAAAGGGTTTAATTTATGTGTTTGACATGTTATAAATAGTTCATAATTATATTTGAATATGCAAATACATTTCATTTTCAAATGAAATATTTCAAATATTATGTGTCATTTTTGAAATATATATGTCAAATTTCATGTTTCAGTTTTGGGTTTTAAGAATCTGGGCATAATAGGGTTCTGGTTTTCAAAAGATTTGTTATTCTAAAGTCTTGATTATTGAAGTTCAAGTGCTTTGGTTTTTACATAGAATGTTTGAATGATTGTGATTAGCCATAATATAGAGAGGACAGGTTAGAAAATGGTTCAAACATTTTAATGCAACTATATTTATATAGATTTTCATATAGAAATTTAGTAAGATGAATCTTGAAATAATGAAGTTATTTCTAAAATTTTACCTAAGATTTGAAGTTCTGGGATTAATTTTGAGGCTAAAGGTCAAAATAATTAGTGATTTTGAAAATTATGATAAGTTATTTAAGTTTAGACATAATAAAATGAAAAGAAAATAGATATGTCAAATTTTCTCTTTATTGAAGGGTTCTTATCGAGATTTATTTAAGAGAATACATGTAGAGGATAATAATAAGGAAGTCTTGGTAGAATATTATTTTGGGACATAATGTTGTCTATATTTCAAAAAATCATAAGTTGATAAAAGATTTTGGTGATCAATACATGGAAAATAAGTGTCTTTAAATTGAGAAATATTTATTAGAAATGGAATTTATGAAAATATTGTTTTCAAATTTTTGAGTCAGTTCAGTTTATCTTTTTAGATAATATTCAAATAGTGAATAAAAAATCATAAGACTTGATGGAATATTATAAAGTAAAAGATGAAGTATAATTTTACTTTTCAATTAGCTTTTAATGTGATTAAATGGAATATTATTTTGAGATTTGTTGAAAACAAATTAGTTGTTACAATCAATAGACATTATATATTATTTAATGATATTAGACTTTATAAGTGACTATTTATTTGAAATATAGTTGATCTTCATTTTGAATATGCACACGTTGATTCTCAAATTATTTTTAAGATGTCTGGATGAGATCGACCTGGCTCAAATAAGAGTAATGATAACAAAGGATGGGATCAAAATTTTGATAATATAAATCAACATAACCCAAATAGAAATCTCCAAAAGGGTGTTTTTAAGGCTAATATATTTAGTCCTAGATTTCATAGAAGTGCTAGAAATGTCTATCTATTTTGATGTAGTAGATCCTGAGTTTTAGAATGTTTTAAATAATCTATTTTTCAATGCTATAAATAATAGGGGTAATAGGTGATTTTATAGACATAGATTTGGTGTCAAGACCCCTTCTCATAGTAGTTCTTCTTACCATTTGGAAAGTAATCCACATAATTTACCGATCTAGTCACCCACTCATGAAAGAGTTTAACTTGTTAGTGAGGCTTATCCTGTTCATGAAGCCATTCATTTTGATTTTGAAGTTGCCCATGCTAAAAATTATGTTAATCTTGCCTTGCCTTCTATTTTTAAGAAGCCTTCATCTTCTCAAAGAGATCCTATTTTAAGATGAAGGAAATTAAGTTTGAATGGGAAGCCTTCAAGTAGTAGGAAAAATGTGATTGAAATTCATCCAAGTACTTCAGATAAGTAGTCACACAATTAGAATGACATAGATTTCTCAGTTGAGGTCAGAGTTCTCAAAAGGATTAAGTTAGAAATAGATGATCCGTCAATTGATTTGGGAACAAATTTGGTCCACCTTCTAGCTATGGAGATGGAGTATAATTAATGTGTAAATGAGTAAGGGAAGCCTATAATTGAGGTTCTTTCAGATTCAGATGATTACTAGATGCCATCAGGATGATTTTTTAAATTTTTAGTTGAAATCTAGTTGGCAAAATTTTGTACTTTTAGATTTGATATTTTGACTTTCAGTTTTGATATTATGGTGATGATATTTTTGGAAAGTATAGAAGACTTTAATATATATATATATATGCTTAAATTAATTTTATAAGTATTCATATGATTGATATAAATAATAGTTTTATAAACTTTGATTTATCTTTTTTTTTTGATAAATGATATTCTATTTTATTATTAATTGATAGGGGTCCCCACCTATTAGAGTGTACCTAATTTATATTAAAAAACTTGATCCTTTAAGACTTTTAAGTCTTAATTAAACATAACCTTAAATAATAAATATTTATAATTAATTAACTTTTTAATTCAATTAGTTAAGATAAAATAATAACTAATTAATGTTAGTTTTAACTTCTTTCAAACCAACTTTAAAGCATAAAAGGAGATCAAGGATTCATTTGAAGAGGAGGGAACAACATAGGTATTGAAGACTTATACATTTGTGAAGTCAATCATTCACCAATCTCTTTTCTATGCAACTTCTATGAGATAACATGACTTTTTCAAATAGACCCAATGGTACTTTTTTTGATGGTTGAGTAATTACTTAGGCAACATAGGTGTATCCAATTCTTATTATCATTATAACATATTATCTAAATTTTATCAATTTTAACATCTTTTAATGATTGTTATTTAGAATTTTATGTGCAGAATCTAAGTATTTAACTCGAATAATGATGAAAATTTCACTATTTGTGACATTTAATTGATCTATTTTTCTTGTAAAATTTGTTTCTTAAGTATTTGTAAGGAAATATCTTGATTTCTTAAATAAAATTTATATTTTCTCTTAAGATGACTCTCTCTTTTGAGACTCACAAACTTTATTATACTTTATATTGACTTTAATTTTTAATATAGTATATTTCATTAGTTATATTTTTCCATTTCTATTTCTTTAGTTTAACATTTTTTATCTTTATTTTGTTTAGTTTAATCTAATTTTCTATTTTAGGTTGTTTTTTAAACACATTTTCTTGTTTATTTTCTTAAAATAGATTGTTTTCTTTTATTAGTTCTTTCTTTTAATTTGGATATAGTTTAAATAACTTATTAGACTCATTTAGTTTTCATATTGATAATTTATTGATATATTTCAGATTTAAATTGTTTATAAGTATAATCTTAGTTTAGATTACTTATTAGACTTAGTCTTATATTTATATTAGATAGCTTATTAGACTTAGTCTTAGATTTAGATTAGTTGCTTAAGTCTTAAATTATATTCTTATTTAATTTACTTAATGGCTTAGACTTAATTATTTAGCGGTTTTTTTTTTTTTTTTAGTTGTTTCATGTTTAGTTTATTTGATCCTTTTGTTAGTTTGTTGGTTGTTGTTTATTATGTCTCTTTGTGTTAATTTCTACTTGAATGTTTAATTTGATTAAATATCTTTATTTTTATTTTTCTCAAATATGTTTTATTTTATATTTTTGGTTTATTATCTTGAGGTCATTTTGAAGATTATTATAGAAAAATAAGATATTACTTGAAATATATTATTTATTAAATTAGATTTATTTCCTTCAAGAGATTTCTTAATTCATAGGTCTTCTCTGTCACATAGGATAGATTACATAGTCATATATAAACTGATTTATTATTCAATAAAGTGTATTTCTAAAATTATAATGAAATATGTTACATTCGATAGCTTAATCATTATTTATTAGAACATTAAAAAAATTCCTCACATATTTAAGATCATAATTGAACCTTTAGAACCTTACTATTAGGCTGGTATGATTCCAACTTAACTTGTATGATAGGAAAAAGGGTTGACTAGTTGATGTTATAATTTTCATCATCAACAAGGTCAAAGATGGTAGGTGACTTAGGTTGATTTTTATAGATTTAAGGTGTTTCCTTGCCTTATCTTGGTTGATGATGAATTTTCCAATGGGAAACTAATAGTTCAACATTAAAATGAGATCTAGTGAGTCTTATGGATGGATCTAGTAATATTACTTACAACTTATTGATGGTAGCTACTATGGATTGTAAGTCATACCCTGGGACAAGCCATTAACTACAATATAATTACATTCATGCCCTCCTTCTAGTGCCAGTTTGTGTTCATGTATATTTTTTATAATAACATGTGGGACTTTTACCCTCTCATATTAGGACTAATGGAAGTAATCTAGGGAAGGAAGTGTAGGTATTCATATTTATAAATAGCCACATGGTTTAATAATGATTAGAGTGATGTAGACTATTTAAAGGTTTTTAAATGTAGGCATTTGAGTAGTAGCATCAACCAACCATTCTGTGGGTGAATGATAAAGAATACATAATGTAGACTACACTAAATTGGTAAATTGGATCAAGAAATATGAAAGGAGGTGGATAGGGTAGGAAAAAATATAAGGGTGGCATACACCTATAAAAAAATCATTCAAACCAACCTAGTGAATTGAAACATGTTGTTAGAACCAATATCCACCCTAATTTAGTTATAACTCAAATTAGATTAAATAAAATTAAGATTCCAAGGAAACAAATGTCTCAAACATCATAGAGCATAGATATAAAAATTATTAACTCTTGGTAAATAATTAAACTCTAAATTTAGACAAGGATTAAGATGATATTGAGATTGATATGCACAAAGTAGCTAAACTAGCCATATACTTAGTTTAGTTATTACTAAAACAACAAAACACATTCACTGACTCAATCAACTCAACCAAATATACTTTGGCATAATATTAAAATAGTAAAAGGAATCAAATAAAATAAAGTACATAGGCCTCTTGAACTCCTAGATCTTATATTACTATTGTTATAATTTCCCTCTCGGTGACTTATAAAAAAATAAAATGAACTAGCAAAGTAGTATAGGCAAGATAGTTAGTGATTCAACCCTTAAAAAAATTCTAAAAGGAATATGTAAAAACCCAATGTATTGGTTACTCATCACCAACATGGATTTTTTTACAATTACAAACACACGTAAAAAAGGATAGATGTAAGACTAGATAAATGAGATTAGGATTGAATATCCCTCATTATAACCACTTGGATATATGATGATTTGATTAGGATATGTTAAGGGGACCATCATATATATTTGAATCATTTATTACCTTGCATATTTTTTCATTATACATCAAGAGGATTACAAAGCAAGTTAGTCAAGCATTATTCCATAAATAATGAAACATGCATAAAGAACTAACTAACCAAGCCTATCTATTCCTATGGGAATTACAAAGGATAGCAAGAAACAAATGAAAGAAATTAAACACCATATTACTTTCCCAAATAGATTCACCATACTCATATGGCTCAAAAATATATTCTCCCTTGATCAAACATCCTTGTCTTTGTCAACAATGGTGGTATGCTCCTCCAATGCCTCAAGAGCACTCCATAAAACCTAGGCTCATGAATTCAATTCACTAAACTAGCCTATCAATGAAGCTTGCAAGTAAAATCTATGATCAAATGCAAAACCTTGTGGAAACAATTTAACATTATAACTTTGCAATATTCAAGATTAAAATTCATGTCCATGGCCTCTCTATTTATAGATTTTTGAGATTGGTCAGGATCAACCATGACCATCCATCTCAAGATTGAGATATGTGGCCATGGATAATCCTAATATTTATAATTAAAATCATAAATATCTTCAAGATAAATAAGAATTAAAAAGGCATGGGAGGAATTAACTAGGCATGGGTGACCCATAATCTTGATATTTTAAGCACTTATGGCTTGATGGATGCCACCCCATAGATGATGTCACTAAGTGATGAAAATATTCAAAATCAATTTCCAATAATGAGATATTCAAAAAGATCTATGGAATTCTTACTTAAGCTCTTAAATTGGATTAATTAGCTTAAGAAAGTTTAATCAAGTTTAGTGCAATTCTTTGGAAATTGGTGCATAATTAATCAAAACGGTCAAAAAGTCATATTATTGGGTCATGATTTGATTTGAGAGGAAATAGAAGGTGATGTTAGATGAGTTTGAGTTATATTCCGATTTAGGATTTTTCCAACACCAAATAACAAAGGTACATGATGTGTACCAATGAATTAGAATAAAAGAATGATCCAGAGCACTAAGTGGCAAATTTATCATTTTGACTCAAAATGATCTGATCAAAGTTAGCTAGACCATAAAATACATTACCTTATTTATGGATACTTTGACCTAAATTGGCACTTTTAAGTGACAATTTTGAACCATTTAGGGTTTTTTATGAATTTTGACCTAAAATGTGCATTTGAGTGCAATTCGAGTAAGATTGACAATTTCAACACAAATGGTGCTAGGAATTAGATGTCTACATTTTGCCTCTATTTGAGAAGGCATAGTGAGACATTCAAGTGAAGCAATGTATTTTCAAAGAAAAGAGTTGTCAAGAAGAAATTGGAACATACCAATGATGCCCCCTCAAGAGGACATACTAGGATGGAAGAGAAGTATGGACTCTCACAAAGAGAGAGAAAGTGAGAGGTTCACCCATGGAATAGATCACATTTAGATGAGTTAATGCTTTTACACATGATTACCATCAATGATCAAAATATAATTAGAAGTATAATAGGCCCTAAAAATGGGGGAAATGGGAAAGATACAATATATAAATGTAAGAGACACACTTTAAACATACCCAATTTGAGAGTACAAGTTGCATGCTTATAGCATTGATCAATCCTGAGATAATTTGCACACTAAATATTATCATCATGGGATTTAATGTGGAGAGCTTAGAATTAGAGGAAAAGAGAGAACATTATAATTTAGGAAGGGAAGCACCACTAGAATGAGGTCTCCAAAGAGAATATAATAATAAGTACTCTAGTTGAGTAGATTTGATTGTGATAAAATAGTTGTGCCCTAATAGGGAGAATCTTGATCATTGATAAAGAATAAATAATGATTGTTCCCCTATAGATCTGATTTGATTTGGATGTTGTTTAGATGTTATGCCCCAACATGGGCAATTAACAAACAAAATATCTCAAGGATATAATTGAACATATAGATTAAAGTGAGCAGGTGCAAGTGTACATGCGAGGGTGTAATGGCATAGAAAACCTTATAAAACCAAGCATATAAGAATGCATAAAGTGATGAGAGAGATTAAAACAAGAATGGAGATAGCTGATCTAACCTTAATAGAAATTAAGTGCTACTTACATAGTTCATGGACTCATGTTCCAACATGAACTTCAGACCAATGTAGTTCACCCATGTTTGGGAGAGAATGGAATGAGAAATGATTAAAATAGATGAAGAATTGATTAAACTCATAATGTATGTGAAGAGATGCACATCTAAGCATAGAGTTTAGTGCTAAAATACATGTTACCTAGATGCCTAATTCCATATCATGAGCCTAGGTTTTGCAAAGTGTTCTTTAGAATCGTTCATTGGAGCTAGTGTTGACATTAAGACTTTGAGACTTGAGCACAAAGTGCTTGCTATAGCAAAATAAATTAGGCATAATAAGTATGAATAACTTAGAATGACATAAGATTCCAATTTTACTGATCTAGTTCAAATTTGAATATCTATAAATAAGGATAATGATAAAATAATGACCAAAACCAAAGTTATAGTGATTTACATTTAAACAAAAAAGATAGAGAAAAAGATAAACATAAATGAACCTAACTTGAAATCAAGATATGATCTGAAGTAGGAATAAAATGTTTAAAAACAAAATTCAAGAATGTCTTAATGACATGAGACCAATATATGAATAATCAACATCCATGTGAATCATCAAGATGTTCTGAAACACAAAATAGATAAGTAAAAACAATCAAGGAAACATAAGACCAAGATGAGACAAGAAATAATAAAAAGAGAAAAGGAGAAGAAATAAAAGGATAGGTGTGAAAGCATAATAAAACACCAATAAAACACAATAAAACACTAAGAAAACTTAAATACAAACACAAACTAAAAATAAGTTAGTGTGGTTTAAAGACAAATGTTCATGCATGTGCGATAGAGGCATTACTTTCTACCACATCATAACAAAAAAAAATGACATGACAATTATTCCCTAATTAAAGAGGAAAAATGACAAAAAAATGGGGGAAGAGAAGAAAATAAAGGGGTTGGCTGAGTTGACTCTAGATGTATAAGACAAGTGGATGTTGCCTACATAGTTCTGTGGATGCATGTTCCAACATGAACTTCATGACAAATATAGTTATCCCAAGAAATGGGATAGAAGAAACATGATGATCAAACTAGCATGATTAATTTTATAGAAGAAATGAAAGATATGATAAACAAATGAGAATGGTCTAACAAATAAGAAGCTGATGAGATGAGAAAGAATGATCTTGTAAAATAGCAAGTGTGTGGAGTAAGATGAAATGAGTTGATGTTTTTATGCTTACAAAATAACAAGAGTGTAGCAAGGTGGAATGGGAATGTACAAATGTATAGAATCATGAGACAATGTTTTTGTTCTTTTGTGGATCATGTTCTAATTCTTTTAGTATTTTCAAAGTATTTCTAATGTTTTTGGTGTTTTTGGGATAAAATATGCACAAAGTGGGACCATCTAGTTGAGGAGATGCATGTCCTGAGAGTAGAAGTTCCATGGCTACAATGGCCCATGCTTATAAATCAGTGAGATTGAGGTTCTTGATAAAATAAGAAAGAGAAACAAATACTTGAACTAAGAAGATGTGGTTGTTCACTTGTCTAAAACTATACAAGACTATCTTGGTTGAACTGCTTTGTAGAAATTCTATTGAAGATGTTCATAATGTTCATGAGACATAATCAAGATCATAATTGTTCAAGGGATAAAAAATATTCAATATTATAACATGTCCTAAACAAAACAAAGAATATGCCTCTTGAAGAGCAATCTAGAATGGGATGAAGAATATATTTAGAGTGCCAAAAGCTCAAAGCCTTTACTATCAAGATTCATGAAAAGTGGACCAAGGTAGTATAAAATGTGTTTAAGGTAAGATTAAAGGGTGGGATAAAATTATGACAGCACAAGTTGCCCCTAAGTCAAAGTTATTATAGATAATGGCTCAAAGTTATTCATGCATATAATCTCTTAAGGTGTATGATGTTCATGAGCTCTAAAATTTCTTCACCATTAGGTTTAGCTAATCGATATGCTCCTAATTCATAGTTTTTTGTGACAATATATGGTCCTAACCAATTAGGCTAAAACTTGCCTTTCTTTTTAGGTTCAGCATTCATGTTCTTTTGGTTCTCTTTCAAAACTAGGTCACCAATCTCAAATTCTTGAGGGAGAATACATTTTTTTAGCTTCTCCAAAATCTATTCTAATAGGCCTATAAGTTTTCTAGGATAGCCAAATGCTTACCATCATGAAGTTCTAGTTCTTGTAGTCGTGAGGCTCTATAGTCTTCATCATCTTCAATGTGCTTCAGTGATATTCTTAATGATGGGATCTCAATATTGATTGGGATGATAAATTCAATGATAAAAACAAGGGAGTATGGAGTAGCTCTAGTTGGGGTGTGATGATTGGTTCTATAAGCCTAGAGGGAAGGAAAGAGTTTCAAGTGCCAATTATGACTAGCATCATTGACAATCTTTTTTAAGATGACTAGAATGGTTTTATTTGATGTCTCATCTTGTCCATTGCCTTATGGGTTAAATGGAGTGGATTTCTTGTGATTTATCTTGAATTTTTCACAAAGATATTTCACATCTTGGTTCACAAATGATCTGCCATTATTAGATATAATAGGGGCTAGGATGCCATATCGATAGATGATATGGTAATGAATGAATTTGTCTATTTGTTTCCCGATAATATAAGTGAGAGGAATGGCCTCAATCCATTTGGTAAATTACTTGATTACAGTCAAAATGTGTTTATGGCCATCTGAAGATGTTAGGTTAATTTTCCCAATGAGATCAAGACCCCATGTTGATAACGGCCATGATGTTGTAATCAACTATAATGGTAAGGAAGGTGCATGTATCAAGTTGCAGGAACACATTTCTTTATATAATTACAAGCATTTGTCTCCATTTTGGGCCAATAATAGCTTGTTATGAGAAGTTTATTTGCTAGGACTACACCATTAGTATGGGCCCCACACATTCCTTTATGAACCTCCTTTAGTGCCAGCTTGGATTAAACAATGAAGAAGCATTCCATCATAGCATTTTTGATAAAGCATATTTCTAAGGAGGATCTAATGTGTTAATTGATGAAGGAAAAATTTTTGCTGGTTATTGGAAAGGTTGGCGAGAAATACATGACTATGGAAATAGTTATAAAAATATTGGTACCATGGTAGCTCAGGTGAGAGATTAGGATCAGCAATGGTGCATATCCTCTCTAAATCTAATAGAATATGTGACAACTAAAGAAGATTTTCAATCAAGAATTGATACTCTTTAGCATTATCATGCATTTGAATCATGGAACTAATTATTGGGGTAGCATCAACAGATCTATTGTTGACTCATGAAACTTGCTCAAACTATAGAGATTTAAAATGTGTTTTAAGGTCATCAACAATTTAATTGTAAGGAACAAGCTTATCATATCTTGTTTGATATTGATCAATTGTCTAATTTATGGTTAGATGTGAATCTCCATATACTTTTAAGCTTTGAATGTCCCATTGTATGGTAAGATGGATCCTTAAAACCAATGCCTCATATTTAGCCATATTGTCTGTACACTAAATTTGAATATGGAATGCTTTAGGGATCAAATCCCCCTATGGCATGATCAACAATATGCCAACTCTAGATCCTCAAGATGTGAATGATCCATCAAAATAGAGTTTCCACTATTCAAGTTCTTATGATGCTTATTTTATCATCATGATAGAATCATCTAGAAGGTCAAAGTTAAGAGGTTGAGTGGTCGTAATAGAATCTTTCACAAGTTGGTCTATAAGAACCTATCCTTTGATTACCTTTTAATTCTGGTATTCAATATCAAACTCACTGAGGAGCATAATCCATTTATTCATATGTCATTAAAGAGCTACTTTAGATAAGAGAAACTTGAAAGGATCTACCTTGGTGATAACAATAGTTTTATTATTTAGCATATAATGTCACAATTTTTGAGTGGTGAACACCATAGCTAAACATGCCTTTTCAATAGGAATATAATTATGTTCATAGGTTACTAATGTGTGGCTTAAATAATAAACCATGTGTTCCTTAACATGATCATCATGTTGAGCCAAAAGCGCCCCTAGTGCATGTTCCATGGTTGATATATAAAGAAGTATTGGCTTTCCTTGTGTTGGAGGTCATAAGACTGGTGGATTAGCCAAGTATGTTTTAAGCTTTAAAAATGCTATTTTAAAATCTTCATCCCACTGAAATGTTACCCCTTTCTTTAAGAGATGGGTAAATGGGTGGCACTTATCTACCAATTGAGAAATGAACCTGCGTATAGACTAGACCTTTCCTTGTAGACCTCACAATTATTTAAGATTAAGGTGGAGGCATTTCCAAAATAGCATTGACCTTTGTAGGGTTGACTTTGATCCCTAATTTTGATATAATGAACCCTATCAATTTTCCAAATGTGACTCCAAAGACACAATTTTTAGGATTCAAGAAGACTTTATATGTATGAAGCCTCTCAAATATTCTTCATAGAATGTCAGGGTGTTCAACTCTTGTTCTTGATTATTCTAGTATATCATCAACATAGTCCTCAAAAAATCCATGCATCATGTCATGGAAGATGATAGTCATTACACGTTGATATGTGGCTCCAACATTCTTCAAACCAAATGGCATGACTTGGTAATAGAATCTCCCCCATGGAGTGGTGAATGTGATCTTATGTTGATCTTTAAGGGCTATCTTGATCTGATTATAACTAAAAAATCCATCCATTATGGATAAAATCTCATATCCAGTAGTTGAGTTGACAATCATGTTGATGTTTGGTAGAGGAAAGTCATCTTTGGGGCATGCTTTGTTGATATCACAAAAATCAGTACAAACATGTATGCCTAGGGTCTTTTTACTTACTAACACTATGTTAGAAATCCATTAAGAGTATTATAGTGGTATGATAAAATTGGCTCCTAATAACTTTTCTAACTTGGCCTTAACCAAAAGGGTGATGCATGGATGCATCCTTCTCAACTTTTGCTTAACTAGTTTAGCATTAGGGTGAACAAGATGATGCACAACTAAATCTAGGTCCAAGCTTGGCATGTCAAAGTATGACCATGAAAAGATGTCTATATAATCCTTAAGAATGGATATAATATGTTCATGTTTTTCTTCAATAAGGGAAGCTCCAAGATAAACAATTTTAGGATCCTCATGGGTTCCCAAATTCACTTCTGTTGTGCTCTCCATAAGGAGTGTGGATCCATCTTCTAGAATTGTGGGAAATATATGGTTATGATCCTCTACTTCATCTTCTTGTTATTCTTCCCAAAGATATGGATAATATGAAGAATAATAATATACCTTCTCAAGTAAAGGCCAATTAGTAAAAACCTAAGGAAACCCAAAAGTAAGACACTCAAATATTTGATGTTGTTCTGAAGAGATGCTTATACTAGCTATGGAACTTGGGATAGATGGACTTTCTACGTCCTGAGGGGATGAGCAAAATTTCCCACCTAGGAGCACCTAAAATAGGTTTTCACTGAAACACTTGTCTTTTTTTTTACTTTTTCCCTAATCAACAAGTGCCTCAAAGAGGTTTTCACCTGAAGATCTCGATGTTTGTTCTTTATTATGACCAAGAAAGTTTGCCTACTCTCCAAAGTAGGTAGAAGAATTAAATGAAAAATCAAAACCCTACTTATGATCACCAATGGGGAATGCATCACGTAGGTCCATGTATTCTACAATTGATTCTTCATTTTGAAACTCATCAAGGCATATGACCAAATTTTTCTGATCCCAATCTATGAGTTCAGAATGGTAAAGGCATAGGTTATAGTGAAGGCTTGCTTCAAGATGGGAAACACCAATGGTAAAGATATAATTTCTTGCTTTAGGAAGGGAAGAACTAATAGGATGGGTTTTTTATTCAAGATGGGAAGCTCCAATAGGTTTTATGGTCAATATGGCACTTAAATCAAACAAATCTGAATCAACAAGCTCTTCGAAAAGGATATAATGGGATGTTGTGTCACTGCTAGGAGTTTCATTACTATTTACTTTAAAAGATTCACTACCAAATTTTATGAGTTCATCCTCTAGTGGTTGAAATCCAAGACCATGATGCCAATTAATGACTCTAGCTGATAAGGGTTCTAAAATTCCTTGTACTTGTAGGCCAAGGTCTTTCCTTATATAGTCAAGATGATCCATTATCCTATTAGGGATAGGATACTTTGGATTCTAAAAACAATCAATGAGACCTTGAGAATATAACCAATCTCCCTTGGTAAAAGCCTCTCAATATTTCTTTGGTGTAATTGTAGGTACAAAAATCACAAGAGGTTTTGTTTGCTTCTTCTTTGGTTGCTAAATTTGATTGGGTTTGTTAGGAGTCTAGGAAGTTTTAGGCTTACCAAATGTTTTAGGGGATTTTTTTAATTTTAAAATATGGAGGACATCCTTTAGATGGTATGTGGAAATATCTACATCTTTAATAATCACCTATTTGGCTAGAGCTACAAGAAATGGATCAGTCAAAGTTGAGGCTAGATCACCAGGGTCTATATAATTAGATGGAGATGGATGAGAAATGATGGATTTTTTCTTCTTTGCAATGAATTAAAAACTTGGGAAATAGTTATAACTATAAAACTCTACTTCAATATGGTTGTATTATTAGTATGGTTGTTGATGAGTAGGAATAGTAACCTCGATCCCATCATGGGGAAACTTAAGGTATTGGTGAAGAGTAGATGGAACTACCTGTACTTTATGGATCCAAGGATGACCAAGAAGTATGTTATAAGGAAGCTTATATATCCACAATATGAAATAATGTGTGATGAGAAATAGACCCAACCATGACTAGCAACCAAATTATACTGGATGACTCCCTCTCGGTGTTGTCATAAGCCTAGATTGTAATAGTTTTTGGTTGAATGTCTTTATCCATGTAACCCAATCATCACACCGATTTAAGAGATATGATGTTTAGCCATGAACCATTATCTATAAGAAACTACTTGATCTTGTGATCCATAATTATTATCTCAATGTATAGTGGGTTATTATGGTTTAGGTTGAGGGTGGACATGTCCTTTTGATCAAATGTGATTTGCTAAAATGAATATAAATGTCCAACTATATTCTAGAACTGATCAAGGTTTATATCATTAGGCATAATAGAATCTTGTCAAAGTTTGTTGAAGATGGTTCTATGGACATTATATGTCTACAAGAGTTATAATATGGAAATTTGTGTAGGGGTTTTATCTAATTAATCCATTAGACTATAAGGCCTTTGAATTATGGATTGAAATACTTTAGTCTTTGTTGGGACTTTGTTTAGATTTAGAACCATTGGCATGATGTTCCCATTGGGTTTATGGAAAGAAGTGGGCAAAGGGCCCTAAATGGTAACTTTCAGGTGTCTGGTTGTGACTACACAACCTAGAGGTATCGAGGATTTATTATAATTAGAAGAGGGAGGCAAAGGGCCTTGGATGGTGATTCACGGGTGACTAACCATATTGCTATAATTTTGGGTCAGTGAGGAGCCTTTATAAGAAAGGTACTATTGTTCAAGATTAGTAACCATGAAAATAGAGTAACAACATGATGATGCGAACCCATCATTGTATTATTAGGGGAGAGGGTGTTGACCCTATAATGATGGGTCTCATGTTGTGAGGAAAATGAGATTGGCCATGTGGCTTCATAGTAACAATGGTAATGTTGGTTGTAGAAATGCATCCTACAGTGTTATTATAGTCATAAGGTACATTGTTATAAGCCACATTATTAGTATGGGCATTATGATCTCGATTTTCCTCATTATGATTCTGACTTGTTATTGGTTCTAATTCTACCTCTATCCTTGATTGTGACCATTTTGATTGTTTCTTGGTGGTGGTGGATCATATCGAGGAAAGGGGTTTTTATAGATTCCCATATATTGATTTGTGTCTTGATTAGGGGATAACTTAATTTCTAGTTCACCACTTTAAATAAAGTCCTCAATAATATGTCACAATTGAATGCAATGATATGCACTGTGACCAATAACATGATGAAAGTTACACCATTTATTCTCTTTGTACTAATCTAGTTTTGGTTGATCTTGAGGAAATGGCCTTGATACTAGCCATATAATTAAATTATCTATAATGAGCTTTTGTAACACTATTTTAACTAATTCTCCTAACTTGCTAAAGACTCTAAAATTTTTATGAAATTTCCTTTGTGGAGGTTGTCTATGCAAAGTAGGTAGTGGATTTGAGGGACTTAATTGTACATTTGGAGGAGGCATAGCCTATACCATTTGTACATGTCTTATTTATGTCACCCCATTTCTAGCCATGTTCTTATTTTTGTTAAATCCCTTAGGCTTATCCTATATAACTATTTGAGGAGTTAGTGATTTAGTTTTATTAGATGCTTGACCTTGCACAAAGATCTTAACAAGGCCCTTAGCAATAAGAGCCTTCTCAATCTACACTCCTTTGTCAATAATTTCTTCAAATGAGTTAGCACAAGATAATCATAGATTATGCATAACTTCAATATGAAAATTCTATGCAAAGATATCAGACAAATGTTTATTTGGAAAATTATGTTGAAAGTGACCTGTTAATGCTCTCCACCTTTATAGATATGCAGCAAAATTTTCACCATCATGCTACTTGGCTTTGCATAAGTCAGCGATGGTTAATTCATGTTCTATGTTATATGATAAATGGTTAACAAACTTTTTTGATAAGTCATTCCAATTTGTAACTGATCCCTTGGGTATTTTAAGTAGCCAATCAAGAGCTTGTCCTGCTAAACTTCACAGAAATAGTCATAGTAAGTACTCGCTACTATAAACAACCTCTTGACACAAGATGAAGAAAGCTTGTATATTTTCATGTGGATCTCCTTTCCCTTTGTATTTATCAAATATGGGTGCCTCAAAATGAGGTGGAAAGGGGTTTTGGATAATAGATACGTCAGATTGATATGGGCATATCTCATCAAAGTTGTACTTTTTGACTCTATTATTCATCTCCAATCTTTGGATAATTTCCTTCATAAAATTCTATTATTGCATATTTGGTGTATTTATGGATTGGATAAGATGTTTTTGGGGTGGAATGTGCCCCTATTTTGGTTGTTGTTTGGGTGGAATATGCCCTTGGTTTTATTGTTATTGGGGTAAAATGTGCCCCTAGTTTTATTACTATTGGGGTGGAATGTGCCCCTAGTTTTATGTGGATCTATAGGGAGTGTATAACTTTCGATCCATGATTTGGTTATAATTTTCTGCTTGAGTTAAGAACATAGGTTGTTGATTCTTGGATTGTAAAACATTCCCTAAATCTACAATATGTTGATTTTGGAAATTTATATGTTTATTTACCAATTTTTGGGTTGGTTGAAAAGAACTCACCATATTGTCTTGAGGGATTTCCTCAATTTGAATTGAATGTTTGGGTTTTTGAGTTTGTAAAGTAACAAGAGGTTCTTTATGATTGAATAATGTATGTTTCATATCAAATGGAACACATTGTAAGGTCTCTTATGACTTTAACTATTTATTTAGATTGCCTTGATCCAGTATGGTAATGTCCTCATCCAATATTTATTACCTAATTTCAACCACATTTCCTTATTATTTCAAAACATTATTGTGAATTGAAGTGGCAACTAGGAGTTAGTTAAGTTTATGACAAGTTGATTTGCATATCATTGACTTAATATCTTGATCTCAGCTAGAAGATCTAGATTTGTGGGTTTTGAATCTGTTTGTATTTCCTTTCCTCTAGTAGAGGAAGAAGGTATGTTCATTTGTGCAAAATCTTTCTCTTTCCATTGTTGTTTTCCTTCTATAACTAAGGTATGCAATTATTCTATTTTAAAAATCAGAAGGTAGTCTAGCACCTAATTCAACCAATCTAAGAAAGGATTCATCTTGATATTCTTGGGGTTGATATCCATTGTAATCATTTTTAGATCCTACTATTATGGGGATATCATCAAAAATAATGGGGTTATCTTGACCATCATAAAATTTCTCACCTTCATAACTAAGACCGTAAGAGGCCCCACTACGAGTGAACCTTTGATTCATGTCTAAAAAGAGTCTCTATGTGTGTTTCACTAACTTTTGACCAATGTTTGGCAACCAATCAAAGTATGATTTGGCTCTCTTTTAAACAAATAACTAAGGTACCAATGAGACTATAAGGGAGGGTGGTTTTAAACCATGCACAATTTAGAATATTTGGTTCAAAAGTTTACTCAACCTTTGGTAAAGTTAAAATCATATAGATCAAAAGAGAGTAAGGTAACTCAAAGACCCAAGGTGAAAACTAGTACACCAAAGACTAGATCTTTGTGATACACCCACACCATAAAAGCTAGCTTCAACTTTGAAAATTTGACCCTAGAAGTTTAGAGGAAAGCTTTCTAGATTATGAAGACAAAATGAACTAAGCAACTCAAGATGTAAAAACATATGCGAATCACTAAGTATAAATGTAGGACCAAATAGGTAGCATAACATCACCACATGATTCTAGTAGGATAAAATATGTTCTAAGACTCAAATCATGAGCGATACACAAGATGACTTGAGTACACCAAGATGATAATGTGATTTTGAGTCTTAATAAATGACCTTCAACCCAAATGGAAATTTGAACCCAAGTTAAAAAAAGTTGAGTACGCAAATGGTGAACCCACTTTGACACACCAACCCTTAGATATCAAAAAAAATTCAATTCCAAATGTGGATTGTAAATTAAGGATTTAAACAAATTGGGTAAAATATCTAGACTTAATTAGGCAGCATGATTGTGCCAAAGTGGATGACATGACACAAAGCTTTTGATAACAATTTGAATAAAGAAAAGATGAAATTTCCATTTGGATAGTGTAACGCCTCCCTTGCTCAAGAATATTGAGGACAATGTGTTTTGGTTAAGTTCATTGAGATAACAAGTAATTTTAGACACAAATCAAGACTAAGATAATGACAAAAAACAAACATCTTAAGTCTAAACTGACAAGGTGTGGAAAAGTGGGGTCTACTAAACTAGTAAGGTTTTGATCATTCTAAGGGAATCAATTGCATAATGACTTTCACATCAATTGATGTAAAATAAAATCATAAAAATTGGGTGACTATGGCATTGGCTAGTTGTAAAAAGGTCTAGTCCTTTTTACAACCATTACATCATGTTTTTCACTCAGTGTAGTGTGATGTCCAAATGTAGATACATCCCATGTGTAACTCTAAAGGAGTCAAATGAATTCAATATTGGGAGGTGAAACCCTAGGTCAAAGCTTCCCTAAATAACTCATGGGAGGTAATGACGTCCCCCTCACAAGCCAAGTTTTCATGAAAATAAAGAAAGCATAAAATAGAAAGACTTTAGGGTCATTTTCAAAATCACCCAAACTTTGGTGAGTTTTTGGGGAGT
Source organism: Torreya grandis (assembly GCA_037957365.1). NCBI lineage: Eukaryota > Viridiplantae > Streptophyta > Pinopsida > Cupressales > Taxaceae > Torreya > Torreya grandis. Next base: position 315,126 of record JARHVA010005971.1, read on the forward strand.
GCTTTAGGTGATATTCTTTTTTAAGCCTTGGATTAATCTATTTGAAATAGGAATGGCACTTTTGATTCCAAGGGTTCCTTAAAGGGGACAAATGGAAGAGCATACACATAACATTCCTCTTTTTTCCAAATAACACCGAAGTAAACAACTATTGTAAATAAGAATTGACAAGTGTGTTTAATTTTAAGCCCAAAAAAAATATTTGGTGTTCATTTGACCCCTTGGTCTTAGTTGCAAACTTTGAAAACATTCACCAAAACATCTAAATTCTTTGTTAAACACCAAAACAAATTTCTTAATTAATTTTTAAGCATGCAAAAAGTGATTTAAACATGTTTTTATCAAATGTCAAGATTGGTCCTATAGCAAAAATGTTAGCATGTCTTTTAGCTTTGAATCTATTTTTAGCTTAAAATAATGAACTTTGGAAAAATAGCTCTCGAATCTATGTTTTAAGAAAAACATAGTTATCGATGTCAGTTATTGCAACTAATTATGGTTAGTTTGGCTAACCAAGATCTAAGTAATGTCATTTTTACTAACCAATATCAATTAACCTAGGTAACTGATGTCGGTATTACTTATCGACATCGGTTACTATGTAAAACCGTGGCAAACAAAAATGGCAAAATAAAGTTAGAAAATCAATTTGCACAAGTTTTAAGGGTCCAAATGGATATTTTAGAGTTGTAAAGTGATATTAATTAGGTCTGAGATGTGTCTTGTCCCACTGGGTGTGCCAAGATGTAGAGAGGATTACAAAGAAAGTTAGTCAAGCATTAGTCCATAAATAATGAAACATGCATAAATAACTAACTAACTAAGCCTATATATTCCTATGGGAATTACAAAGGATAGCAAGAAACAAATGAAATAAATAAATACCATATTACCTTCCCAAATGGATTCACCATACCCATGTGGCTCAAAAACATGTTCTCCCTTGATCAAGCATCCTTATATTTATCAAAAATGATGGTAATCTCCTCCAATGCCTCAAGAACACTCCATAAAACCTAGGCTCATGATTTCAAATCACTAAACTAGTCTATCAATGAAGCTTTCAAGCAAAATCTATGATCAAATGAAAACATTGTAGAAACAATTTAACATCATAACTTTACAATATTCAAGCTTAAAATTCATGTCCATGGCCTCTCTATTTATAGATTTTTGAGATTGGTTAGGATCAACCATGACCATCCATCCCAAGATTGAGATGTGTGGCCATGGATAATCCTAATATTTGGAATTAAACTCATAAATATCCTCAAGATAAATAAGCATTAAAGAGGCATGGGTGACCCATAATCCTGATATTTTATGCACTTATGGCTTGATGGATGCCACCCTATAGATGATGTCACTAGGTGATGTAGATATTCAAAATAAATTTCCAATAATGAGATATTCAAAAAAGATCTATGGAATTATTACTTAAGCTCTTAAATTAGATTAATTAGTTTAAGGAAGATTAATCAAGTTTAGTGCAATTCTTTGGAAATTTGTGCACAATTAATAAAAATGGTCATAAAGTCATATTACTAGGTCAAATTTTGATTTGAGAGGAACTAGACGGTGATGTTAGATGAATTAGAGCTATATTCCCATTTAGAATGTTCCAACACCAAATAACAAAGGTATGTGATGTGTACCAATGAATTATAAGAAAAGAGTGATCAAGATCACTAAATGTTAAGTTTGTCATTTTGACTCAAAATGATCTGATTAAAGTTAGTTGGCCCATAAAATGCATTGCCCTATTTAAGATACTTTGACCTAAACTAGCACTTGTAAGTGACAAGTTCAAACCATTTAGGGTGTTTTATGGATTTTGACCTAAAATGTGCATTTGAGTGTAATTCGAGTAATATTGATAATTTCAACACAAATGGTGTTAGGAATTGAATGTCTACACCTCTAACATCAATGATTATAATGTAACTAGAACTTTGAGATGATGCGAACACTTGAGGGGTGGTGCTTATCAACCAGATGTTACATTCAAGCATCAATTGGATAAGGTTACTATAGCTAAGTATTTAGATTCCATGAAGGTTTTGAAGTGCCTCAAATAAACCTATAAGTTCTATAGGAAATATAAAGAGGACTCTAGATTGCTAGAAAGGTTTGGGAAAATTGTATATAAGCTTGCTCCTTCAAACTTCAAATATTGTTATTCATCATGACAAAGGACACATATATGATATTTATAAATACTATCAAGAATATTAACATATTAAATATCTTAAAATTACTTGAATTCTAAACCTTTCAAATCTGAATAAATTTAAATTCTTAAGTGTTTAAGTAGTTTTTCATTTTATTTTAAATTAAATATTACTTACTAAAAAATCAAATAAAAATAGAAATTATTGTGAATACTTGTGGATTAGAATATGTTGCACACCACTTTGAATCCAATGATAGTGAGGGATTATTTTTGGCTAGTAAAAATAGCGTGCACACATGTAAACACTTGACAAACATATATTAATAAAAGAGATGGGTGGGCTTCCTGATACAAGATCAGTTCCAGGAAGTGGTACACTTCCTTAGAAGGATGTTTGTCCACTATTTATGCAATTAAGTAGATAAAAATCATATGAAATTAAAATATATAAAACATATGATAACAATGTTAACTAAGATTTATTCCTTGAATAATCTATCAATGTAAATGAAAGATTCCTCCTAGTAAGCTAAAGTAAAGTCTACATTATCCTATATAATAGCTAATTGATCTTAAGTGGCTTTATGAGAGGGAAAATAAATGATAACATAGAGAGATGGATTAAATTCTATGTCACTCTGATCAACAAATAAGGGTTGGAAAATAATAGGGAGATCAATGATACTAGTTATATCATGTACTAATCCAGATAGAGTCATCTACAAATAAAGGCCATGTCCATGTTCAAATGATAATAAATTAGTAAAGGATTATAGATAGGGATCTAAGATTAAGGTCTCAATTTTTTTGTATTAAACATATTAGATTGATGTTGATATTGATAGGATAGGTGTCAATCTGTAGAATCAGTGATGATTCAGAATGAATCAACATTGATTCTCTTTGTGACTAAGTTTAATAAAGATAGAGGAGAGACAAGATAGATTGGATAACATAGGTTGATGAATAGATATAAAGGGATGAAAATGATATTTTAATGATTAAATAAATAGATAAAAAAATAATAATTGATAAAAAATGATAAAATGAAACACAATAACTTACCTTCAATTGGATTGTAGGTAGGATGAAATTATTCCATAGATAAAGGTAGTTTCTCAAGATTAACAGAGGATGTGGATTGACCGTATTGAAATTATAATAGAGTATCATTAATAATATCACTAATTCTCAAGGAAATCTTAGAATAATGTAAGGCTCTGAGTTTTTGGGTCCAAAATGTAAAGGTTGGCTGGGTATTTATGGATCAACATCATTCTAGAGAATCAACATCGATCATGGATGAATCATTATCGCTTTACCCAATTTGGTGCCTTTATTTCAACCATGGGTAAAAATGGCTCAAATATGTGTGGAGTTATTGGTAATGACTCCATACAAGGTTAAATTGGTTAAGGGGGTAGATTCCTAGGTTGTAAATGGATTTAGGAGGTTAGGGGGGATAAAAAGGTAATAGTGTAGGCCACTTACTAGGCTAGTAAATGGTAAATATCTTAAACTTTAGAACAGGGATTATTTAGGAGATTAAATAAAAATTTGAACCTATGACACCTAATTAATCATCCATAGGGTATGAAATTATAGTTTCTACATTTTCCCCTTTTTATGGAGCACTATGGAATATGTGACACAAGACAAAAACCATGAGAGGTCCACTACCCCAGGTTTATATGAGGAGGTATCCCCCATAAAACTAAGAGGTGGTGGAGGATATAAAGTAAGTGATGGGTTTGAAAAATGGAATAATAGATGGGATAGGTGGATAATATATTAACTCTAATCACATAGATTCATAACATGAAGTGTATGTTTTACATAGATAATATGTAGGATAATATGGGCATAGATGCCCCAAGGAAAGTCCTATAATACAATACCACAACTACAAATAGGTGGGCTTAAGTGAAGGCTAAACAAGAGAAAAAGTGATAGGGTTGGCCTACCAAAGCATTTGATTTGCTATACAATGTTTAATCTATCTATATATAGTTATCCTCAAGGGATAATGTACTCTTGAGACCCACTAAGTGGAGATACCCAAAAGAGTACACATCTTACACAAGATATGGTATCATCAGGGGGTTGAAATGCATAAACCTAAAATGGTATAGGTAGAATTATAGGGTATATATGGTAATGAACTAGGATAGAGCTAAAGAGCATGGTTAGATGTACATAAATATATAAGTAGTGGAAAAAAGGGGATCATTAGTGTCGATTTGAAATGAATCAATGATGATCTAACCACATGGTGTTGATCCAAAACATATCAATGTCAATCTAAAGTTGGGTATATAAGTAAATATGACATAGAAAAGGGCTCAATTACTATTTGTGAAACCTAAATAAGGATTGAGAGCTCAAATAAAAATAGTATAATGAAATAAGATGGAGGCTAGTGATAATGGATTAAGGAGATGATGACACTCATAAGATGAGGTAGGTTGATTATTTTAGTACTTTTTGATTTTTTAGAATTTTTTAAGTTTTTAGAATTTTAGGAGCTAGGATAAGGCTAAGATTATGAGAGGATGATGATAGAGAATTGATGATGATTCCATAGTGAATCAACAAATATTCATATGGAATCAATGTCATTTCACCAAAATGGTGTCGATCCAAACAAAATAGTATCGATCTATAAAGGATCAATGCTAACTCACATAAAAATGTGAAGGGCTTAGAATAAAGTCCAAGGCTAGGATAAGTTAGGTTTTTATGATATTTTAGGCTTATAAGGGATAATGGTGATAGGTACATGGTTTACTATAAATGTGAGATTGAGTGCCACCCTTACTAGAGTGACTATGAACTCAACTCAGTAATGATGATTATGCCCATTTAGATTCTATAGTCTTGGGAGGGGTACATCACTATAGACACATATATCAAGACTTGAGATTTTTGGTGGCTTTGGTGGAGTGATGGGATGTCATGATTTGGACCTTCTAACTATTGATCGAGGAAATGACCATTATAGAGGAAGACATATACCAAATTTTATGCCTTCTAATGCAAAGAAAACCCATAGTACTAGTGGATGAGTAAGGCTGAGGAGTGACCTTAACACATTTATACAATGATGATCCAAATGGGATTAGTTTTTTTAGTGGTTTCACTTTTGAGACTCTTTACAGAGAGGACATAGTGGGAAGAGGCATGTTTACAATGATGATGTTGGTGATAGATTGATATGCACTCCTAGACTTGAGGGAGACATATTTCCATGGAGTCTAATTATGGTTATTGTAGACATGATAGAGCATCACATAGTATTTTCATGGGAATCTACCTTGTTGGCACATATTTATAAAGAACTCTAGGGTTGGAGGACCTAGAGGCACTATGGTTTGGATGTGATTTCCATCTTACAATGATAGGCTTATGATCACATTAGGATAGTGTAGCCCATTAATACCCCATGGATATGGTGGTATGATATAGATTATAATATAGACATCCTTTGGTGGAAGTCTAACCTAGCACAATAATTTATAGATGGTATTATTAGGGACCTTAATTACTATAGAGGGGTCCTAGAGGGATTGAGATCTACAAACATTATATGGAGATCATATTCAAGATTTCCTACATGTCCTAGGGTGGAGGCCAAGATTATAGGGATATAGAAGGAGAATTGAGTGATGGGGAAGAGGATGGATTACTTATAGTACCTCTATTTGGGTTGAGTGTGGTGGTAGTTCAGGCTAGTACAAGATATACCATGGGCCCCACACATATACATGCAAGATGAGATAGAGTGGGAGCTACCAAGACCAATCACTAGAGATGTCCCAGTAGAGGAGGATTATGTGCTAGTAAGAGATGAGATGGAGGATATAGGGTGTACTATCACATATACAACATGGTAGGCTAAGTAGTGGGATACAAGGTAGGACATGGTGGTGTGTCCATGCTAGGAAGGAGGGGATGAGGAGGTGGAAGAAGAAGCTGAGGATGAGGAGATGGATGATGAAATGGGAGATGAGGAGATTGGGGGAAAGGATGAAGGTGGAAAGGAAGAGATATATGTAAAAGATCTCATAATGGATAAGGATACACTGAGGGCTTAGTGTATCTATAGCATTAGGGGTGTTGACTGTAGTATGGGTAGAGTGACACATAATGTAGACTTGATTAGACACTCTATAGGTGGAATTTGACTCATTATAGTTGAGTCATGACATGGTGGTGTAAGAGTGGGATCAGTATAGGGTTAAGAGGGACACTCTAAGGAAGAGGGAGGGGGAGAGAGAGTCCTTAGTATAGATTATTGGAGAGGCAGTAGGGTTGATTACTAGACCACTAGGGACTATGAGCATGGAATGATATAAGGATCTAGTGGTAGATATTAGATACTATGAGCATATCATTCTAGATCATCTACCAAAGACCCCATGCTATGTTTCCCATGTAACCACATAAGGTAGGTCCTCTAAGCACATGCACATAAGATCAGTGAGCATGGGGAACATCTCTCAGATGAGAGATAGCAATAAGGATAGAGAGGGAGACCTATTGAGCATTTACCTCAATAGACTACAATTCACTTAATATCCTATGAATGTGTTTATATTCATTAGATTGGCTAGAGAGCCATAGACATGTACACAAATACATTGATGTACTTTGATCATCATGTGTGTGTGTGTGTGTGTGTGTGTGTGTGTGTGTGTGTGCGCGCGCGTGCGTTTGTGTGTGTGTGTGTGTGTGTGTGTGTGTGTGTGTGTGTGTGTGTGTGTGTGTGTGTGTGTGTGTGTGTGTGTGTGTGTGTGTGTGTGTGTGTGTGTGTGTGTGTGTGTGTGTGTGTGTGTGTGTGTCATGATTATGGATTATGTTATTGTTATGGATGTTCATGGATTATGTTTATGCATCATGGATGTTTACATTGTATATGATTATGGATTTAGATGATGTGATGGATTATAGTTGTTAGAGTTATGGATTATGGATTTATATGTGATGTGTTAAGATTATAGTATTTTACATGTGATGGATTTATATTTTAAAATGTCTATGGATTATGGACATTATGGATTTGAGTTAGATCATGTGATTATGGATTATTTGATCATGGATATGAATATATTATGGTATATGTAATTTTGATATATGAATTAATGCTTAAAATGTTTATGATTAAATTAAGATGGATGTGACCTTGATTATGTGATTATGGATTAAATGAGTTTATTAAAAAAATGGTTTATGGAATATGGATGTATATTTGATTAGTTGATTATGGGTTATAGATTTTATGTGGTGTGACTATGGGTTTAAAACTTTAAAATGTCTTAATTATGATTTAGATTATGATTATGGACTTTGGATTATATTATGGATTATGATTATCATGGAATCAATTTAGAAATTATTGATTCATGTTTATGGATTTGTTAATTACTAAATTTAGGATATATTTTTGTAATTAATTTAATTTACAAAGGACTTATTGCAAATTATTGGCTCATACCATGACCCAAGAAATCTGCTTGAAAGGGATGCATGTGCATCCTTAACCAACTACTAATAATAATCCTAACAACCATATGAAAATGAAGTCCATGATCTTATTGATTTGCTTTTAGGATTTGATATAAATCATATTCTAAGAATAAGATTTTTCCATCTTGCATACTCAAAACCAAGGGTCAAACCTAGAATCCTTTTGTGCCAATCCCTGTAGACTGATCAATATGGGAAGTCTACTAAATTAAAGAAAATTGATCAATACAGGAAAAAATTTAAGGATATTTTTATATATTATAGCCATCTTTTGAGGGAGTTGTCTATATTTTGAAATATGCTTTTTAAATCAGTTTTCCTTTGAGGGAGTAGTCTACATCCTTGATATTTTGTATATTTTTGCAAATTTTGTGGATTTACATAGCTGTCTTTCAAGGGAACAATCTATTTATTTTGATTTTAATTTGTAGATAGTTTAGTTTTTTAATTTTTTATTTAAATATTATTATTATTTTATGGATTGGCCTCAAGTATCCTAGGATAATTTCCTAAAGCTTTGATAGACAAGATAAAACACTTATTCTCAACATAGTGATAGGGAGTGATTTCAAGGAATAATGATTTGGAGATCCTTCCCATTATAGAAAAATCTTATCTAATTAAAGAATGATATGAATATAGCTGATGTAATCATATTTAAGGTTAAAAATAGCCAATGCTTCCAGATAACCACATGTCTCTATATCATTATTTGTTATAGGAATAATAAGGATATGAAACCTAGAAACCAAACTAGGTAAACCAAGGTGATTAAGATTTATTAACAGTAGAAAGGACATATATGTAATGCATTAAGAGGTTTTCATTATAATTTTACATCAAGAGAGGCCAAGTGATATTCCCTAAATCTATACTTATGGGTGATGTTATATGGTCTAAGCCAATTTGGAGTAAATTTTCCCTTTTTACTTTTTTCCATATTAGTTACATGTGGATTTTCCTTTAAGACAAGGTCACAAATATTAAATTCACATTGTTTTAAATGTTTATTATAGGCACATTTGATTCATCCCTGATATATATGTAAATGGTCAAGGGAATTTAAGTGATGCTCATCCAAGTACTAGAGCTAGGCTAATCATTCCGGATGTAAGTTATCCTTAAAAATGATATCTTTCAAGGAGATGTGAAGGGAAGGAATTTGAACTTAGAGAGGAAGTATAGCTTTAGTACCATAGACTAGGTAAAAATGAGTAAAGCTTGTAGGGGTTTGAATACTAGTTTGATAAGCTCATAAGGCATATGGAACATGTAGATGCCAATTTTTTCGTACTTCATCAACTAATTTGGTTAGGATTTTGACTAGAGTCTTATTGGATGCATCGACTTATCCATTAGATTGAGGATAGTAAGGTGAGGAAAAATTGAGCTTAATGCTAAAGGAATCATAGAGCTCTTGAACCTTTTTATTCTTAAAATATTTCCCATTATTTATGATGATCTTATAGGGATGCCAAAGAAAAAAATGATATGTCGAGTAATGAATTCAATGATTTTATCTATTTTGCTCTAGATAAGGGGATATCCTCCACCCACTTAGTAAAATACTCAGTGGTGGTAATGATAAACCCACGATGCTAGGAAGATTTAGGATTGATTTGACCTATAAGATTGAGCCCCCATTGGGAAAAAGGCTAAAAGTCTTGGGTTACCTACAATGCTTGGCTAGGGACATGGGATAGGTTGGTGTGTTGTTGACACTTAATGTATTTCTTAATATATTCACAATAGTCATGATTAAAAGTGGGACAATAATATCCCAATCGTAAGATTCTCTTAGCAATGGTGTGGCCACTAAAATATCCTCCACATGACCCATAATGAGCTTCTTGGATAGTGAGGGTAGCTTCATGATTCTAAAGATAATGAAGAAGGATACTATTGAAACCAGGTTTATAAATAACTCCCCAATATTAAAAAAAGAGTGACATGATGTTGGAAAGATCCCTTGCCATTTCTAGATAGATTTAGAAGAGTAATCCCCCTGGATAGGTAATCAAATATATTTGCATACCAGAGATCTAATGAACTTTCCTCCACACTATGGATGGAAGGAAGGTTAGTTTTGGTAAAGGAAGGTTGATTAATCTTATGAATGAGGATAAACAACTTATATTATTGAGATGAGGATGGGATAAAGGAGGCCAAGGAAGCCATAGTATCTGTAAACTTGTTAATTGATTCAGGGGTGGCTTAGATAACATAATGGTCAAATGTGGCTAGTAACTAATCATCCAAGGTCTTATACTTTTGAAGTTTTTCATTATTACACTGACATATGCCCTTAATTTGATTAACCACAAACTAGGAATCACCATAGATATTGAGTGTTTTAACACCCAAGGCTAAAGGAGTTTGGAGACCTATGATTAAAGCCTCATACTCTACCATATTATTCGTGAAGTCAAAATCAAGTTTAAAGGATGGAGGGATAGTGTCCCCCTAGGAGGAATTAGGATAATTCCATCTCTCCCACCATGCTCATATTTGGATCCATCAAATAAAAGAGTCATTTGATATTGTGTATTTGGTTGAGATGTAGAGGTTACAGATTCATCTGGGAATTCATAGTTAACTAGTTTATTATTAGAAAGAGGTGCCTCAACAAGATGATAATCAACAATTTGACCTTTAAATAACTTTTATGGATAAATTATAGAATAAATTTTTCTAAGAACATAAGCCACTTGGCTATTCACTAATTCTGATAAGGCTTAGAGTGCATAAATTTTAGGGGGTTAGTGTTCATGATGACATACGATTTGAGATTAAGTAGATAATGTCATATTTTAGTATCTACATAGACCAGAGCTAGACACAACTTTTTAGTATGATAATAATGTGTCTCATACTCAACAAGTGTACAATTAATATAGTATATTTCTTGTTCTTTGTGCTTCTCATCATGATGGGCAAACATGGCTCCAAGGGCATGGTTAGTAGTGGAAATATATAAGAAGAATGGTTGTCCCTCATTTAGAAGAGTGAGAACTGATAGTGAGATAAGGTAGCTCTTAAGAGATTTAAAATCCTTCTGATAACCAAAGTCCCACTTAAAATGGATATCCTTCATTAGAAGATGATGGAATGGTTGATAATGATCAGATAATTAGGAGATAAAATGATAGATAGATTGTAATTTACCTTGAAAACTATCAAGCTACTCAAGATTGGATGGGGGTGGAATTTATAAAATGGATTTTATTTTGGTAGGGTTGACTTCTATCCCATATATGGAGATAATAAAGCCTAGGAGCTTATCTTTTAATACTCTAAAAATACACTTCTTAGAATTTAGATGGATGCAAAATTAGATTAAGCAATTGAAGATAACCTTTAGGATATAAAGGTGATCTTGTCATAGCTTTGATTTACCAGGGAGCTCATCCACATAATGCTTTATCCCATCATCCTTTTAATGAAGTATATAGGGATGATGTTAGATAACCATTGAGGGTAACTGATTGGTTGGATAAAATTAAGGGATAAGATGTGTTATATCTCTTCTTTGACCAAGATCATGATGTGAGGATGTATCTTTCAAAGCTTTTACTTGATATGTTTAGCATTAGGTAATGTGATGATGTTATAGATGATGATTTTAGGATCGATTGACTGTATCATCACACTAATATCAAAATTGAGAGCTTTCAAAAAATATAAAAATGCATATTCAGGTGATGGCCTAATTAGAACTGGTATCCTGTGCCATGTCTTTTGAAATCTGAGATTTAAATTAGAAATGAACTCATGAGGAGCTCTCTGTATGGCAGTTAATAGGCATATCACTTTAGAAACAAGTGAATGATTCACTATGCTAAATTAAAAATGTAGTGAAATCCTATTATTCTTGGAGATCTAAGGATTTACTAACCTTAATTATGTGTGGATTCTAATGGGATCCTATGTTAACATCAATGGTGTCTTCATTTAATAGACTAGAGGTTTTAAATGGAAGGGCTTTACATAAATAAGAGTTCTCCATGCCTAAATGAGTTAAGATGGACTCATCATCCTAACACTGAAGAACAAGGATGGTGGGAGAATCCTACCCTATCATGTTAGGGTAGGATATATGAATGGTTCAAACCTTTCCATTATGGTGATAGATCTGAGGTTTTATAGTAATGATGTCAACCAAAAAAAGTTTAAAATAATGGATACAATGTCATTAGTCAAGGAAGGGGCACTAGATGGTGAGGATGGGGTATCCTATTTAAGAATTAGAGAGTAACCTTTGGGCTATATTTGGGATTTTTGCTGAAGCCAAGGCCATGCTTTTCATGGGGTTTTCTAAAATCACCAAATGTAACCTTGTGTGGGCCTTGTTCATAATGTCCTATGTTGAAACCTTTCCAAGAAAATCATTGTAGGTATGTCTCTACGAAGCAAGGTTTATCAAGGAATGAAAAGTTTGATGTAATTGGTTTAGCATGGATTTGGTTAGAAAAGCATGAAGAAAGCTGGTCAATTCCCCCATAAATCAGATGGGTACAAAGGAAATGTAGACCAAAGGGAACAATTTCCTCCAAATTTAGACAATAAGATAATTATTTATCTAGACATCCATATTCCTATGGAATAGGGAGAGTATTAAGTGTCAATGACTAGTACTCTCTAATTGAAAGCTATTGAAATGTAGAATCAATAGACTCCTTACCAATTCTCAACACTTGGATCATTGCACTAGTGGATGCTTCATTAGATGATGATGGGGTAGCACTTTGCAATGGGATTAAGACCTCATTAGGTTGAAAGGTGAGGTTGAAAGTTTTAAATGGATGAGGATCAACTACGACATTATGGATTTTACCTTTGTGCTTGAATTTAATGCATCAATGCATAGTAGAGGGAATGTAGTGTATAGTGATAATAAAATATTGTACTAAAACTCCATTTAATTACATAGAATAATTCAAGGAGAACATGTGTACCTACTTGAATGTGAAGTACTACCATTCCTAATTCAATGGAAATAGTATCATTGAAGGATTGTAAAATAGTAGGGGATTGGGATACAACTATCTCAGGTAGATGTAGTTGTTTAAATGTGTGAGAGGAAATGATGTTTATGTTAGTACCATTATCAATCATGACTCTTTTGACTTGAGATTTATCAATTTAGGTAGTGATAAACAATGCAGGATCCTGGTCATCTATCTATAAGGGTGGTATTTCCAAATCATGAAATTTTATGGATAAGGTTTTATGAAATAATGAAATGAAAGCTGACAAAGGTTGGGGTTCATTAGCTTATATTTCTATGGCCCATAACGCTTCTATCATGGCCTCATGATAATACAAATAATTTTGGACAAATTCATATAGGGACATCTTGATGAAAATTTGATGAATATGCTTTAGAATAAATATCTATATGAGCTCTAATATTTTTTTTGTTTTGGGCTTTTCCTAAAATAGAAATTTTAAGAGTAGACATTGTTGGACTATTTGTGGTAGGAGTTGGTACTTTGGTAATAGTCACTTTGAATTTTTCATGATTGTGGGTCTTATGACCCTAGACTTGGGATCACATAGCTATTTAAACTACATCTATCTAAAACAAATGGGGATTCATTGCATTCGTAGAATCATCCACATCTAGATGGATAAATTGGTGATGGGATCTATCGTAGGTTTTATCCTCTTTTATAGCTTGTTTTGATATTACTGGTAGTAATGTGTTACCTCTATAAGTGGATGTAACCCTAATACTTTGATTTTAGGGATGGCCATGATTTGATTGTTCTATTAAGAGATCATCTTCTTCTAATAGATTTCAGACTATGACTTTTAATGTGTTACAACTTTCGATGTCATGACCTATTATTCAATATTATGCACATGTCCTATTTTCTCTATACCATGATGGTTTATAAAAATAAGGATTGATAGGCTTTATAGGTGGTAGATTTATAAGGGAGGTTTAGATAAGTTGATCAAAGATCTTATAATAATATCTTTTCAATAGATCTTGACTAGGATTTTCCATCCTCTGGGGTACTGGTAGGGAACAAGTATATGATCTCAAACCTTGGCCTTTTGAGATATCTATCTAAATGGTCCCTAATATAGGTACTTTATGTTTAGGATAAGTATTTACACCTAAAACTTTTATATAATAGGGATTAATGGATTATATATTGGCATGACCATAGTGAGAATATCCTATTGTGATGATACATGCACTTTAGTGGAAGATTTTATAATGGTAGCTTTAAGTTTAGCTAAAGGATGGGGTCCTAGTATAGATGTTCTTATCTAAATAGGTGGTAATACTACTTTCCCTTTTTGAATATTCTTAGGTGTAGTGGGTATGTCCTCTTTAGGGAATTCAATCCTAATAGGAAGATGTTACAGATATTTTCCCCATGGGACCCCAAGGTTTTCATTTTTGACATCTATGGTTTTTCCCTTGATTTATCTATAATTTAATTCCCTTTGAGTAATGGGGGGAACATATCTTGAGCTAATTTGAGGTAACATAGTAGTTTCTTCAATAATTAATAGGCTAGTGGGAATGGGTATGCTAGATATAGGTATTGAAATGATGCAAGGAACAGTATGTGTATCTTACAAAATGTCCTAGCAATCTTTTTCCTCGATAGTATTTTCCTCTCTTAGTTATTGAGTTCTTTCATATATGGCTTCCTCTAGTAGATCCCAAACAATGAGATTTGGTAGACTAGAGGAAGTTTTCAATATGTTTTCACTTAGTTTGGATGGTTCAAAAGTGTCTACTGTAAAGATATTAGGGATAAGGGTAATACCAAATTATTTAGGTAGAATCTAGTTATGGATTATGTTAATTACATGGGTTTCATATTCTAAGGTGGATCCCAAATTATCCTACACATAATTAGATGTGGAGGCATGATTAGGGACTGGCTACCTCAATATATCTATAGATTAGTTTGTAGGTGCATTAGAATTATCTAGTTGTAATTCCCCCTGATCAATAAGATTTTGTACTAAGCCCTTAAAATAATGACATCTACTGATGTTGTGACATATTACATGGTGAAAGTTACAAAATTCATTTTCCCTAAACCAACTAGGTTTAGGATGAGAATCATTGAAAGGTATTACTGGAGGAAGCTCGATAAGAGATACACACATAGGATTCTATTAAAGCAGTATATTATCATGGGAGAAAGTGTGTCAATGACTTTTGAGATTATTCCTATGAGGTGGAGGGCTTAGATTATTTTTTAGTTTATGGTGGTGCTGATTTTATAATAATGGCATTAGTATCTCCTTTGGTTTTATTGTTGTTTCTATTAGTCCCTTTAGAGGTATCAAGTTTAAACTTTTTATTCCACAATTTAACTTTCCTTTATTCTAGGGATATAATTTCAATATTGTTGGCCATTGAAAAGGTCTCATCAAAGGTTTTAAAATATTTTACCCATAATGTTGATGAGATGTGTTTAGCACATGCTCTAGTGAATAATTCAATTAGCTCAGGTTACAGAAGGGAGAAAGTGAGTTGATTTATGAGAATTATCCATCTAGACACAAAGTTATTGATGGATTCATTATCAAACTATTATATGTTGTATAGGTTAGTGATAGTGAATTTTCTTGAAATATTGATAGAAAAGTGTTCTAGGAATATTTGAGATAGTTACCCAAGTGAGAAGATGGAATGTTGTGGGATTGATTTGTACTAATCTAGGGTAGGTCCAACTAATGATATAGGTAAATTCCTAAGAAGAAGCATGTCATTATGTACTATAAGGTAGCAAGTGTGTCTAAATTATCAAAGGTGTTGTTGAGGGTCCTCCTTATTTTGAAACTTTGTAAACATAGGGAGTTCTCACTATGGAGGATACAACCTAGTAGGAACTATGTAGTTTATAATCTCATTACAAATTTGCTTGTAGGTGAGCACATTCTTCTACCTAGAGGAAAAGGCTTCCAAATTATTCATCTTATTCATAAGGATGCTCATGAGATATGGTTGGGCATTGTATTAAGGGATTACTCCCAAAACATTCTATTGTGGGAGTTGATATGTAGGAAGTTGAGTGGAAAAATCCTGAGATAAGGGATAGATAATTGATGTGGTCATGATGGATTGAGAGGATACCACTACTATGGAACTTGTAAAGGGATATAAGTTGACCCAATAGTTGCATAGGTGTTATGTACTAGGTCATCAAAGGGACATATTTTTGAGGTGGTTGGCTTATAGAGGCTTGTTGTAGAGGTTGAGTTTGGGTACTTAAGGGTACACTAGTTTGGATCAATGCAAGGGTTATTGGGATTAAGATGACTAGGTTTTAAAAATATGTGGTAATAGGCTGAGTAGTTATAGGCTAAGGTGTAGTAACATTCTAAGTTTGGGTAGTGGTCAATGATGGAACACTAAACATCATCATAGGTGGATTGCCTAAGGGTTGTGTAGTAGTGGTGTCATAACTATTCATAGGAGGATTATTATGAGAAGACACCATAGTAGTGGTAAAAACTTCACCTTCCTCTAAAGTCATGCCATATGGGTTCCTAGAGAACTATGTATGGGGAGATAATGGGATACGTATAACTCAGGAGATAAGATAATGGTTAAGTACTATGGGATTACTATCTAGTATAGTGGAAAATTCAAGATCACCTTAGGTATATTACTGAGGAATGCCTTCCCCCATGGACTCAAGGGAAGTAGGAGGGCTAAGAGAATTATCCATGGATGAGGATGAAGATAGGGGTTTGGTTTTATTTTGAAACTACTGTCATGTTAAAACCATCTAGTGATAAAAGGAAAAAATAAGAAACAAAAATCACACAAAAAGTTATTTTTGATTACCTCGTATTTAATTAAGATGAAAAGATACACATGTTAAAAATGTACCTAATTTTTTTTTACTTTTTAACTTTAAAGTGTGATAAAAGAAAATAAAAGGTTATCGAGGGTCCTAAGAAGTGGCAATCTAATGATGGTCTCATGTTTTGTTTAGCCTCATAGATATTTCTATATTAGGATTGATACTTGGCCTAGTATTGGGGCCTACCCCCTCACTTCACACACTACAACATAAGGGTGTCAGATGCTTAGCCAAAATATATTAAAATCCTAGATTTTATACTCAACTAGAGTACTGAGTTGGGTTTTCCCCTTGGTGATGAAATCCAAGTGGGATCATTGGGAAGAAGGTTTTTGCTAAGTGATGAAATCCTAGTCAGTTCCCTTATGTCAAATGTTTTTATGAGTTTGTTATGAATGTGATTTGGTCTATGCGTGATAGAAAAGTGATAACTATGATAAATTCACTTCCTATATTTTTCTATATGAATCAATTAATTAAGTAAAATGAATGCATATTCTTTAACCTTTTAAAAAAGGAAAAAAATAAATTTAGATTTTCTTTGAATGAATACAACAACAAAAATAAAGGAGAAAAAGATAGATAAATTCAAAATGAATTTTAATAAGAAAAGTGAGATCAGTCATGCCAGAATGTTTAAGTAGTTTTTTGTTTCTTTTAAATTAAATATTATTTACTAAAAACTCAAATTAAAATAGGGTTTATGGTGAATACATGTGGATTATAATATGTTGCATACCTCTTTGAATCTAGTGACAGTGAGATCTTCTTTTTGGTTGGGAAGAATAACTTGCACACAGGTCAACACTTGATAAAAACATATTAATAAAAGATATGGGTGGACTGCCTGATACAAGATCAGTTATAGGAAGTGGTACACTTCTTTAGAAGGATGTCAATCCATTGTTTATGTAATTAAGTTGATAAAAACCACATGAAATTATAATAAATAAAAGATATGATAACAATGTCAATTAAGATTCAATCCTTGAATAAGCTATCATTGTAAATTAAATATTCCTCCCAGTAAGTTAAAGAAAAGTCTACATCATCTTGTATGATAGCTAAGTGGCTTCATGAGAGGGTGAATAAATAATATTTAAGAGATCTAGATCAAATTTTATGTCACTCTGATCAACAAATAAGGGTTGGAAAACTATAGGGAGATCAATGATACTAGTTACTTCATATACTAAGCTAGGTAGATTCATCTACAAACAAAGGCCATGTTTAAATGATAATAAATCAGTAAAGGATTATAGATAAGGATATAAGATTAAGGTCTCCTATTCTATGTATTAAACATAGTGGATTGATGTTGATCTTGATAGGATTCATGTTGATTTGTAGAATCAGTACTGATTCAAAGTGAATCAACATCAATTTTATCTATGACTAAGTTTAATAAAGATAGAGGATATATGAGATAGATTGACTAATAAAGGCTAATGAATAGATACAAAGTGATGCAAATGATATTTTAATTATTAAATAAATAGATAATAGAAGAATAATTGACAAAAAATGTTAAAATGAAACAAAATAACTTACCTTCAATTAGCTTGTGGGAATAATGAAATTCTTCCATAGATAGAGGTAGTTTCTTGGGCTTGATAGAGGATGTGGATTGAATGTAGTGAAATTATAGTAGAGTTTCATTAATAACATCACCAATTCTCAAGGAAATTTTACATCCATTTGAGGCTCTGAGTTTTTGGGTCTAAAATGCAAAGGTTGGTTGGGTATTTATGGATCGACGTCGATCCAGATAATCGGTGTTGATCACAGGTGAATCATCACTAATTCACCCTATTTTATTCCTTTATTCAACTATGGATAAAAATGGCTTAAATACAAATGGATTTTTTGGTAACGACTCCATATGAGGGTAAAGTAGTTAGGGGGTATATTCCTAGGTTATACATGGATTTAGGAGGTTAAGGGGGATAAAAACGTAATAGTAAAGGTTGCTTATTGGACTAGTAAATGATAAATATCCTAAACTTTAAGATAGGGATTATTTAAGAGATTAAATAAAAATACAGATCTAAAACACCTAATTAATTATCCATAGGGTACAAAATTATAGTGTCTGCATTAAGTTCAAAATTCATAAATATATGAATAACTTCTTCTACAGTGATGCATTCATGCAAATGAAGGTGGGTATCCATTTTTAGGACAATGTAGGAACGTTGATGAAAATAAGATATACTAATAAATTTAACCCAATATTTTATACAATCTCTTGAGAAACCAAGTTATCCATGATACCACTATCAATCACCACCTTACAACATTTACAATTGGATTTGTAAATAGTTTAAATTAAACTCTTCTTTTGTGTTGGTTCATTCACTTACTTGGTTGGATTTAAAAAAAATCTTTTTGTCATGCTCTTATGTGTGTATGTTGGAGATCTGACACTCTTTTCATCAGCATGAGTAACATGGTTGATTGCTTTAGTCCTTTGACCATTGTTTTGAATATTGTTTATAAACTCATAAGCTCTATTCCCATCATACTTATTATATTCAAAACACTTAAATCAAAAGCCTCCACCTCTAAAAATTCCAAAGGATCCTCTCCCCTAGAAGAGTAAATTTATATTATGTTTGGGTTTTTATTTTGTGAGCTACTTGTATATCCACCATGGTTTTTTTTGTCATCTTCCACCGCTTCCTTTTCCTCATCCTCTAAAAAACCTTCTTATACCTCTAAAGTTTGATTATTTTTTATCAACATCTTCTATTCCACCTTAAGTGAACTTTAATAGGATTCTTCATGGTTCTTAGGTTCAACAAATTGATTTCTTCTTGAATTAAAAAACACAACCCATTTACATATCTTAATACCTTCTCTTGATCATCCTTTCTATGTATAACTCTTATAATGAATTTATAAAACTCTTTGGTGTACTATTTTATTTTGACCTCATTTTGTCTTGAATTATATAGTATTGTAAACAAACTCATTTGATAATTATAAGGCATAAATTAGGCCTTCAAATTTTTCACCATACTATCCCAATATTTTATCTTCTCCTTACCTTACATTGTTTCTCAGCCTACATATGATCCCACCATAAAGAGACATTGATTTTCAGCTTTGTGCAAGAAAAATTCACCTTATTGGGTTCTTCCATAGACTCATAGTCAAAATACTTATCCATATATACTATCTGATTCACAAAATCCTAAGAATTCAAAATTATATTATAGTAATGTGTCTCTAGTTTTGGTTTACTTCTAAGCCTTTCCATAGTTCTAATAAATATAATCTTAACTTCATTCTCCATGTCATCCACTCAACATTTTTAAGATACATCTTCTTCATCTTCATGCACATCCTCAACATGAGTACACATTTTTTACATTGAATCAAACCTTTCTTATATTATTTTCATCATTTATGCCACATCTACAACTCAAGGTCCTCATTTTCCTACTCTTATTTTAAAAAAAAATTACCTACATCTGCCATCACTTATCCCAATGTAGACTTCTCTTACACAACTTGCCAATCGAATCAATTAGATTATTGACAAAAATTCCACTATGAAAAATAATATTTGATATTAAATGGTGTAGACACAGACATGGTATCCACTTAATGACAACATCTAGCTCTGTGATACATAGTTTGGGCACACACACATATAAAAGACCAACCCATAATTATACTTGTATAAATTCACCACAAAAGCCACATTCTTTTTATTTTTAATAGAAGACATTATAATGTTTAGAAATAATGCATACAATAATTTATATGGGACTTAAAGACTATGGATTACCAACTTGGAGGAAAAATTATCACATCATAATCCAACACCAGCTAGTTCACCTATAGATAGTTGCATCCAAAACAAAATAAAGCAAATTATCTCAGTGTATTATTTTATGTTGGGAGTAAACAAGGATACAAAAATCATAGAGTATAATTGGTGGAAACATGTGAAACTCACATTATTTTGTCTTTTTTTATCTCTTTTTATATGTATTTGTCACTTTAAACCATAATAATAGTCTATTATTTATGAAGAGTCTTTTGTTTGGATGTAATGAAAGGATGGAATATGAAATAAATATGTCTTGTAAAAACTCTATATATAGTGCTTAGTTGTATTATAAAATGGTTCCTATGTGATAGAGATTAATATGAAGTTCTAAAATAGTTTTTCTTGAAGTGTCATTTATCATTGTTTAGTACGTAGTGAATGATATATTTTTTTGAATCGTTAATCATGTAGATTATCCTGCATGTTTCGTACCTATTAAGTCTATGTTTCATGCATAAATATATTTGATTTAACTTTTAAATGGCTAGGTTTAGTTGCACTATAAAATGGTTCCTATGTGATAGAGATTAATATGAAGTTCTAAAATAGTTTTTCTTGAAGTGTCATTTATCATTTTTTAGTACGTAGTGAATGATATATTTTTTTGAATCATTAATCATGTAGATTATCCTACATGTTTCGTACCTATTAAGTCTATGTTTCATGCGTAAATATATTTGATTTAACTTTTAAATGGCTAGGTTAAGTATGAGTTGTTATTTTTTATATAATTTCATTGTACTTCACATAGTTATCCATGTATTAACATGTTTTGATGGGTTTTATAGGAACCTATACTAACAATGGTGCGATGAGCATGAAACATTAAAACATGCTATGATGGATACCAAGGAAGAGATATGTAGAGAGATGGATATATGAAATAATCCACAAATTTATGGAAAAAGAAGTAAAAATAATAGGAAAGACTATGAAATAATTTATTTGAGAGCATATACATAGATAAATATATGAAATATTCTGGTGTGAGTTGCCTAGACTACTAACCGCATGGTTATCTAGATTGGACTATTACTATTTTAAGTCTAGAAGGATATAATTTATAGTTTGGATGGAATAAAACTAGAAAAATTATGAGATTTAGATATTGACTAGACTCATGTGATAGATCATTATATAAATACTACCATCAATCATTACATCACATAATTTGTTATATAAAGATATCTAGATTTTGAATTTGTGTACGACCTATTTGTGAGGAGCATCCAAAGAAAGCTTCTCCAGTGATTGCCTACTCTTATCAAGATGTTGGTGATTGAAAAGGCCATGGTGCCTACCCTTACCAATATGAAGTAGTCACTTCAGATGTTATGGGGGTACATGTAATGTAAGAGTGGATGATGCAAAGTTGAACATAGGAACTTGAACCTAAATCCAAAATATAGAGGATATTGATAATCAAAATGAAAAGAAAATTTTCCAATTAGAAAGAGAAATATGACAAAAAAAGGTGGAATAAACATGATAATACAAATTTAACATGAATAGGAGTAAGATTAAAATATAGGATGTAGAATAAGGTGGATCCCAGAGAGGAGATACAAAAGTTACATAAATTTGAGAGTTTGGAGATTATGTGGAGTGAGGAATGGAAGGACTTGAGAAGAAAGAAGAAAAAAATTGGGATAGAGAGGATATGAAACAAATCAAGGAGAAAGAGGAATTAGCGTAGTAATAAAGTAGTTAGATTATAGTGGTAGATCATAGTTACATGGAAGGATATTGTTTAGGATATGGAAAGAATATTATTTAGAGGAAGTTATGACAAATCATAGGGTTATCATATGTTCAAGATTACAGATAGAATAAGTTGAATAAATAAATCATTCATCTCATACGTATGCATCCATTGAGCCAATTTAATCTTTAGAAAAGAGAAAAAAAGTGAAAAGGTTAGGATACGAAAAAATTGGTTTGAGTCATTTATAGATAAATTTGGTAAACATAGCACCGAAAATAAGAAAATAATAGACAATAAGTTATAATAGTTTTGGGTTATATTTCACAACTAGTTTTAAGACAATCATAAAGACTAGTTTGTAGAAGCTAGTAGTATCAATTACAAGTGTACCAAACATGGAATTGAATGCATGAATGTGATTTGACACCATATTATGGGTGTTCCCACCTTAAATGATATTTTATAACATGTGATATGAAATGGTAGGCTAATGGAGTGGCCACTAAATATGTGAAAAATTGTTAACTCAACAAAACCTTAATAGGTTTAGCTTTAGAATTCATTTATAAAAGGGATGTTAATTCCCTAAGTATTAAATAGGTTAAGTAAAAATTAATCATATAATTCAATATGAAGAAGTGTTTGAGTTAAACCATTCAGGAACTTAAGGAGATTTAGAAGTGAAACAAAGAATCACTATGGGAATACAACCGCATATTTTTAGATGTAATGAACAAAATCAACTTCATTTTGAAAGATAAGGCTTCCTAGTTTATGGAACGGATGGGATCAAGGATTAGGTTTTCCATTGTGTAGTCACATTTCCTAACTAAGGCTGATGCATGAGCAACTACACTTCAGGTAGGGAATATTTAGGATTATGGAGACACTCCATCAACTAGTTTTAAAATTGAGACAAAAATAAATGTTTTTCTCAAGAATATGGATGAGATTCATGAAAGCCAAAAAATATCTAGGCCTGTGGTGTATGGAGTGAAAATTAAGGGCATCATTAGAATTATTGTCATAAAATAAAAATAGAGATCTATAATATATGTATAGTAAGACATGTAACATCAAAGTGTCATCTACTAAAAAAGTACATTAAAAAACCACATATCTTAGACTATAAATTTTGTAATCAACTAATCATGAAAATAATATTTTTGATGCTTTATAGGAACTAAAATAATACATCACTAAGAATGTCTTTGCAGTCATGATGTAACAAATACCTATTATGAATCAGGGAATTCTAGGTCTATAGGTGGAAATGTTTAGCATGACACAAGATGGTACTAGGTGGATTGCCATAATATCAAACCCAAGATTTATCTAGATGGACATTTTCATCTTCACAATATAAATACTAGTCATCTAGTAACACTGCAATTCCTCAACCATAAGAATCAAATTAAGCTCCATCATTTTCTCAATGATACTTTAGTGTATATGATACATGAAATAGTTAGAGGGATTTGATGGGAAATAATTGTAAGGTTAGGGTTTCCAACAAAATAGATGAGGGTACGAAAGGGGGTACTATGATAAATACCAAGGATGTCAAAATAATGATAACTTATAATATTGTCAACTAATTTAGTGTTTTCTATGTAGTAAATATAACCTCTTCATACAAAACTACCTAACTAATCCTCAAAGACATATGTACTGCATCTATTACAAAGTTGCAGGATAACATCAAACTAAAGATTACCCATTTTAGATTAGAGGAAAATAAACATGTATGAAATACATGTTGGCTATTCAAGCCACCCTTGGTCCCTAAAACACTTACACACTTATAGAGGGGATTTTTTTACAAAATTTAATTGAATACTTCTCTTTTTAAGCATTTTCATGATGGTTAGGTCGGTTTAATATCATGTATGCATGAGTCCTTGTATTTTTTTTTATTTGAAGTAGTCTTGAAATCATTCTTAGACGTATTTTTTGTTTTATACCTATTTGAGGACTCCTCAATGTGAAAAATGTGTCTTGAAGCCTTGTTCAAGTCCTAAATAACCTTGATATTCTTAATTCTATGACTAGAAGCATTTAAATTAAGGAGAATGCAATATATTTTTAAAATCCTAATATGTCATCTCAAGGTCATAAAGTAGATAAAATATCCTAATTTAACATTTGTGAGATTATAAAGAGATCAAAAGGAGTCTTATGAGGCATAATGAGACCATGAGTACATGGAAAGGTCTCAAAAGTACATGTGAGCATATAAAAGGTCAAAATGTCATTTTTGAAACCATTTAAGTCATTTGTGGAGAGTAATCCTTATTTATGTCTCATAAAGTGATCTAATGTTTAGAAATCCCTCCTCTTGGGTATGATAATACTCTGCTCATTTGAGGACTTGCAATGTTGTCTTAATCCTTCAATTATTAATAAAACACTAATTTTGCATCTTTCCTTACTATTTTACTATGTATTATAGAATTTTAATTGTGTGTTGTGATATTTAGTCTCTTTTTATTAGTTTTAGGTCAATTATAGATTCTCATTAATCTATTTGGCTCATTTGTAAGGAAATTGTAGATAGCACAACCATTATGCAAGTTGATCTTTTTGTTATACCTATGTTATAGTAGGTGTGTTAGAGTGTGCAGCTAAAATTAGTCCTTAATAGGTTTTTACTGTTCTATTAGAGTGAGTGGAAGAGATATTTAAACTTTTTGCATCACCTTATTTTTCGTTTTTAGCTTCTTTCCTCTCCATTTTCATGACAAAAGCATAGTTGAAGCTTAGATTAGGATTGATTAGTGTAGGTTTATGGGCTATATCTTGATCTTAAATTAGGTATACTATGGTTTGATAAGGAGTTGGCCTTATCCAAAGACTCACTCTTATTAGATTTCATGCACATCCTATGAGTGTTTTCATTATGTCTCTTTAATTAGGTCTCAAGACCTAGTAGGGTGTACTTCAAGAAGATAATAATTTTAGACATGCCTGGTGGGACCATTTCTATATAAATGATATAATTAAAATGAGTATTTGGTGTTTTTATTGGAAAGTTGTAAAATAATTGAGAACATTTTAGAGGCACCTGGTGAATTCAAGCATTTATGGTTTCAGATCAACTTCATACTTTCATGCTAAAGGGGACAAGGTCTTCAACTAGAGGTACTAATTTTGATTTTGTTGAGTTATCTTCTACTCCTATAAGAATAAGAACCACATCATTAAAATCTAATATATAAAAATATAGGTTATAGTAAACATTATTCAAGGTCCCAATCAACAACATTGTTTGGAAAATCTCATAGACCAAGAGGTACGTTGAATCTAATTCATCACATGGTAGCCCAAAAGAATCAACTCTTTATTTCATTTGATAGAGGTAGCTCATTTGATCTATAGATATATGATGACATAATAGTTTTAACCTTGAAGATCATCCCATCCTTCACATGCAATAACTCCACAACACCTATTGAGCACATCTAGGATGTTGCAAATATTTTTTAGTTCACCATGTCACCTAGGACAATATAGTTATGAGTATTTTATCTTCATCTTTGAAGGGGAGTGATATCTAATGGTACATCTACAAAAAATCACATGGTTTAAGTCAGGTCTCAAAGACATTTAAGACTTAGGATAAATTCTTAATATAAAGGTCTTATTTGTGTTAATAAACATTAATGGGGCCTTAGGACAAAGACATTAGTCTAAGTTAGTAACATATGAAAAGGACCCTGTATATAAAAGGTTAGACCATATTAAAATAAAAGGGGACAAAGGGATTGGGATATAAAAGAGACCTAGTATATAGTTTTTAGACTAAGGTTTGGTCATGTTGAAAAACACAACTAAGCCTTAGTATAAAAATTTATCTTGTCATGTTGAAAAACATGACTAAGCCTTAGTATAAAAATTTATCTACATCCATAGCATATTACAAAGTTCCTGCATAATTTTATTCCTACCAAATTTGAAGTTGAATGAGGGGCTTAAGCTAGGGTTTCTAAATGAGGGTTTCATAAAGCTTGAAGATGGATTCAATTTGACTTTTAACGGACCAAAGGCTAGTAAAAGGTTAGATTAAGATGAAATCATTAAAATTAAGAAACCCAAACATTATTTGCCTCTAATGGACATTTTTTAGGCCTATAACTTGAAATAAGAAGATCCCAATTTAGAAAAATTTAGACAAGGTTAAGCTAGAGCCATAAATAAGTAGACCAACTAGCAAGGTGTGGATGATATTCAAATATGAATAAAGTGAAAACATGGTACTTGGTGTTCCCCAAAATTTTACACATAGAATTTTGGGCTACCCATATTAAAATTTTTGCCTTTTATCTTCTATGAGTCAATTATCATTTTTAAAACTTAGTCCCCTAAAAAAGACTTAGTATTCAGTAGTTTTCCTTGTGATTGCTTTCATTCCCAATTGTTTCAAATTGCTTTAAAAGGTTAGAAATGTCTGCCTGGGTCATTCTCATAAAACCCATTTTATTCATCTTTCTAAGAGATTCAAAAAGGTATGTGTTGGGACTCATTACTAGTCAATTAAAATTCTCAAATTTACTTTACTTGTGTCCTTTGAATTAAGTTCTCTCAATAAACCCGAATTACATTATCTAGATCAAACTAGAATTGAGTAATGACTTTGCTTCTAGTGAAAGTTGAAGTAAAGTAGTTTTGTAAGTCTACAAAGCATATATTATAACAAACTTAGGGTTTTGAAGTTATTTCACTTGATTAAAGTCATAAGTAAAAGTATTAAGAGTTTTTAAATCCAAAGTCTTCACAGGCATAGATCAAACTGGGGCTTTAAAGGTTCTTGACTTCATAGACCAACTCAAGTAAAATAGTTTGTGAAACTTGAAAAACATCAAAATGATTGTGTGGATTTATTCCCATGTGTCACTTAGTTATCATTAATGCATGAGTTAATAAAAATTCTTGAAAATTCCACCTTATTTCCTACCTAGAGTTCAAGTTATTTAACCTAGCTACTACCCTTGTGAATCTTGAGGAACATCGTTTGAGCTTCTGGAGTAATTTTTGAGCAATTCCTTCATAACCCATTTGTACTCGAGGTATTAGAGTGTTTTCCCATTATTTTCATGTTTCTATTTTTGGTTTTTCATCTTGTTTTTCTTTTGGTAAGTTTTCATTTTCTACTTTGAGTAATTTTCTATGATTTATTATTTTTTTAAGTTATTTTTTGCATGCATTGATGTTGTAAAACCTTTTAAAATCCTTATAGACATTTTACATGAGAAAAAACCTAAGAAAAATCCTCAAAACATTGATTTTTTCTATAAATGCCCTAGCATTTGACCTAGATCAAATTGCCTAGACATATCATGACTGCTTGCTTCCCAGAGTCTTGAACCCACGTAACTGGTCCCTAGAAACTCAAAGTTTTCAAGAGCATTAATACCTAGATTTTCAACAACTACTTACTTTTCTAGGGTTTCATTTACTCACTACTTCTACTTCATTGAGTTTTCCAACCCAAGTAACTTCATCACAGAAACCTGAGTGACTTGTCTAAAGAAACCCATAGCTGTAAATACTTGTTACTCACTCAGAGTTTCTAAGACTTAAGACTTGTATAATACCTAGACCTTCTCAGATTTTTGACACCCTATTACTTAGCATGATTTTCCCAAAGTTTTCAAAGCTTTCTACTTTTGAAATCTCCTTATAACCTAAATATTGCTTAAGGTTTAACCTTTTTTAAATCATCAAGATTAATTATTGAGTTTTTAAGAGCATTCACCAAGCTTTCCCATTGTTAATCATAACAAATATCAGGATCAAAAGAAGAAGCAACTAGAGTAGAAGAAAAAACAACTCTGACTGAAGAAGTTCCTAAGTTATCACTTAAGGAAATTCTAGGGCTGAGTAGGAGAGAGAATTCTAAGGCAAAGTAATTTGAGAAGTTGAAGGAAGTAAAGATGAAGTATGAATACAAAGGATATCCGATTGAGTCATATATTACTTCCAAGTTATCTGAGATAAGTAATACTGACATGGGACATGTTTCCATAATTAAGCTATTAGAAAGGACAAAATCCATAATCAAGACACCACTCATGCAAGAAATGACCAATAGTGGGATCATGTAAGTTGTAACATTCCCAAGTTCTACACAACTTCTTGAGTTTATCCTAGAGTGTGTTAAGTACTATGATTCTCTAAATAGGATAGTAAAAGATAATAATATAAATGTGGTGATAAGGTTAAATGTTCAATATTTTGATTATTGTTTGAAGATCTCAATGAGATTTAAAATGCTTGATGTATCAATGGAGAAAGCTAAAAGCCAATGGGAGAATAAGACATCAAATTGCACCAAGATAATGAATACTAATTATCTGAGGAAACCAAAGTAGCCTTCAAGGTTTCCATAGTAAATAGTAAGATATGATTTGGTTCAAGAAGTGGATGACATCACTCAGTTGTTATGTACAATTAATGAGGATAAAAATTCCAAATGTTTTTCCACTTGGATGTATGCATACATTAGGGATATTGATGTTAATAGGAGTTTTGCAATGATGGAGTGGTTGAGGATGATAAGTGATATCATTGATCACTAGCTAAGTAATATACTACAAACTCTTGACTTTAAGATGGCTTCATATCTAGTATATGCAGTAGCATCATGTGGAGCATTTTCTAGGCTAACTACAAAAGGGATGTTAGCAATAGAGCCTATATATGAATATTACCCTCAGTTAACTCTATCTGAATACTTCAAGAACTAAAAGAGGGTAAACGATGGATAATTTTTATGAAATTATCTATAAAATGAATGTTACCTTAAAGGCCAAAAGAATATCAGATGCAGATTGGGAGGTACTTTCCAATTTTAGATGAATTTTCATATTATTCTTAAATTTCACATATACTAGAGTTGGTGGTTTCATAAGGACACCAGTCAAGTTTCCAAGATACCCTAATGACAAATGGATTCTTATGGAGTTGTGTACGTAACTGGTATAATGGCATGATCTGTAGTGAAAGGTTCATTGTTCCTCTATTGGTTTTCCTATTGTTATTGGCCACTATCATTGTGCAAGCATTTACAAGGCAAATAATGTATAAACAAAAATGTATCATAACTATAATCAATCACATTTTAAAGCTAGAGAAAATTTTTAAGCTAGAGAAAATTTTGATTATAAAGGCATAGTTCAAAACATATTTTTTCTTGAGTATATGCGTAGTCTTATACTCGAAGACTTATGGATTGATTGTAGAGATGAGTTTGAAGTGAGAAGAAGAGACAATAGTAAGATGACTATTGAGCAAATCCACTCTTTTGATTTGGTTGTAATTCTAAAAGATATAGAGGATGATGAACAAATGATTCATGATTCTTATCATACAATGGAAGGGTATAATGCTCCACTTCCATAGATTGACTTCAAGAAGAATCAAGTCAAGATTATTGCTAATAAAACTTTAGTAGTTCTTGCTATGACTTCAACATGGCTTCTTGGTAAGGGATTCTACATGAAGGAGCCAATAATGAAGGAAATGTTCAAGTTAGTCACAAGAGGAAAGAAGTATAAGGAGAAAGCACTCAAGAACCCAAAAGGAAGTTGAAATTGAAGAAGAATGGTATGATACATACTCCTTGGTGAAAGAAAAGGAACCAGTCTAGCTAGTTACTCTTGCATCTCCTCTGGTTTCTTCCACTATTCCTAATTCTACCAATCTTTCTTCTACCATTCCTATTCCTACCTCACCCATCACATTTTCATATTCATTACTAGTGAAAAACATACATCTAGTAATGAAATATGTAAACCCATCCATACTCATCCCACCCCCAAAGTCTCCAATCTTTAAATCCCCTAAAAACTTGTTTAGAATGATACTAATGTTCCTCCTCCTCCACCTTCATCCACTCCACCTACTACTCCTCCTCCACCTCATTTTAAGGATCAACCCACCAATCCTTCTATTCATGTCTAAAAAGAGCCAAAGTAGGTAACTGCTAGAGAGGTGACTACATCTAAGGAAGTATCTTTGCAATAAGTAATAGCTAAATCTAAGGACAAATAAAAAAAGAAAGAAGGAGAAATAAAAAGATGAAAAATCATTTTCTAATATAGTTCAATATGTTTCATTTGCATAATAAGTTCCTTCTCAAGATTTAGTGAATAGAAATAATCAACTAGATCCTAAGGGTAAGAAGCCTAAGAGTGCTAAAATGAATTTAAAGCTGATAATTGAACCTTTGGTCTAGAAATTTGTAGATATATCAGTTCCTCCAAAGGGAAAGAATAAAGGTGAAGTCATTAAAGGAGACTTAATAGTTATAAAGGTATCCTTTGGAAAAGTCACTATAGAAGGCTTGAAATAGAACACATAGACCCTAATCAATACTCTTTTACAGAGCTTGATGAAGAGAAATTTGTTAAAGCTAAGTTGAAAGAATAAATTGCTAAGTTGTGTGAAATAATTACCAAAGTAGCAAGATCTACTCCTCATCAATCATTACTTTTCGAAGGTGCATTTGATCAACAAACAATAACTAAGGTAGAATAAATTGGGGACAAAGCCAAGGTAGTTGATGAATAGATAGAGAAGATGTTACAAACTGCATATAAATATTTTTTTGAGGTCCCAGGCACTTTGGCTAACATTGAGAATAAATTATCATAGATAAAAATAGTAATGAAGGAGATAGAAAATGATAATGGAATCTTTGAATTTCAAAAATAAAGCCTTCAATGAATAAATTATTTATGTGAAAAGGTTTTGATTGAAAAAAGATTATTCTAGAAGGGTCAATAAAGAAATCAAAATAAGAGGAACACCTTATATCTTTTTGCATGAATATTCTTAGGGCAATGCTTGAAGAGATGAAGAATCGAGATGAAGATGTTCATAATGTGAAAATGGATCTAGAGGACTAAATCTTCTATCTCACAAATGTTTCGTCTGATAAAATGCCAAAGACACTTGAATAGTTGCATTAGCAGTTCAAGTAGCTAATTGAAAAGGCTATAACTCCTTTCACATCAAAATCTATAAAGGAGTTAATCAAAAGTAAACAAGAGGTCAAGAGGCTTGAACCTAAGATTGAGAAGATAAAATATTATTGCAATAATCTAGAAAGGGAACTGTTGAGATATGAAATAGAAAGGCAATCAGTTACCAAACCAGATGATGCAATAATCTAGTTCATGATGTTCCAACATATCAAGTATAGAGAAAAGTTCAGATCGAAAGTCCATGAATTGGGGGCTTTGTTATTGCTTCTCTTCTCAAAATTTTCTCTTATCTTCTTCTATTTTATTCCAATGTCTCAAGTAATGTATTTAAATTAATTTTTTTTTACGTAATTACTTTGTAAGTAATGTCCTTTAGTGAAGTTACTTGAAAAAGTAAGTTACTTTGTAAAATGTAAGACTCAAGTAACTTGGATGGATGTCATTACTTAAATTTATTTTGAAAGAATGAATTACTTAAGCAAGCTTTGCACATCATGAAAAGATATTTATTTTTATTCAAATAGTGAAACTAAGAAGTGATACATGTCATTGACCATTGGATGGATGCCACACAAGATAAATTCTAGGAAGATGTCTCAACTATTTTTAGTTTTTAGTGCAGCACATGAGAATTCAAGGAGTTGTCTCCTAATTTATTTTGACATCTAAAATAGTATGAGTAATAGTGAATGCCTATGTGCTAGAGGATGGTAATTTTTGGAAAGCAACTGTAACTAAAGTAAGAAAGTGTAGTTAATCCAAAACATTGTGTTTAGATTTTTGAATGTTTTTGTGTGAAATTGGTTCAAAGTGAATAAGAAGGAAGTTGATTTATATGGAACTTTGTGTCTAAGGAGATTATTTGGTGCATTTTTTGAAGATTAAAATGGTGAACTTTGTGTTATCTTTGAATATGAACATGATTTCTAATTTTTCTTAATCATTTATTGAAAGAATTATCACCTTTTGAAAATTTATCTATTTGTACAAATTCAATAAGATCTGTAAAACTACTTGTTGTCAAGTATAGATTATTTATTCTCACATATTCTAGTCATTTCATTTTATATTTCTCAAAATTTATTTACATATTCTTTGAAATAGTTGATTACTTATAGCAAAATCACTCTATTATGGTTCATGAACTTTGCAATTATTTAATACCCAAAATATGATAACTTATGCATATCTTGTAAATAATTTGTATAAATTATGAATAACTAAAGGTGTGGATAGATAGAATAGATATACATAATCATATAGAAGCTTCACCATTAAATAAAGGTGATTTAATCCCATGACTACCTAGTTACTTTTTCTATCCTAAAAAATATCTATCTAAAAAAATTTGGAAAATCTACTAGGGAATCACGAACTTAACTAGAGATTAAATTAGATTATCTACTCTAGGGTAAGATAGATGCAGACTAAGGTTTAGTTTTCTAAAATTAAATATTTTCCATACTTTTTTTTTAAAAAGTTGCATGTAAAATTTAAGTCATACTTGTGAATTGAAACACATGCATGTCAAGTAATCACTATGTTTGTCTTGAGTTGTTTTACTTGTCAAAAGTAATCACTTTTCTTTCCTTGAAGTTGATACATGTCAAGTAAACACTTTGTTTATTTCAATTCATTGCATGTCAATTAATTACTTCCTATTTTTTTCCTTATAAATATAAATTAATCTAAACAAATCCTTAGAAAAACATAGGCATTTCAATCTGGAAAATTGACCTTTCACCAGAGAAAGAAGAATGAATGAATTATTTTAGTTACAAGAATGGTTTGATTCTAGCTTTCCTACTCAAACCATAATGAGAAGAGTGAGTCTTTCACTTGTGAGACAAGTATGAGCTCCTATGAATCAACTGCAATATAATTCTACAATAATAATCCAACCTATTAATTCTTAATTCCTTATTCCTAAAAGAATGGTGCAATAACTCCCTATTATTTAGAGGAAGTTATTTTCCCATTGAATTTAACCCCTCTCCATGACATGCCTAAGGGGTCAAGAAATAACTTTCTTAAGTTCACAAGGGATGGAAAATAGAGTCCATATGAGCATTTAGTTACCTTCTTTGTAGCATGTGGAGTGATTGGAATTGAGCATGAATATGTATTAGTCAGACTCTTCATTGAAACCTTAAATGACACACAAGAGAACAAGGGTATGGAGACTCTTGACATTAGTATTGGGAATTTGTACTAAGCTTGGATTTTCAACTAAACCATGAGACAAGGGTACGGAGACTCTTAGAGGTAATTTCCTAGTTTGTATCAAACTATTCTTTGATTTAATGGCTATCTCATATGCCTCTAGAAAATTAAATTCTCCCATTAATTGCAACATTACTTTCACATTTGTGCCAATAACCTTGAGATAGGTAGGGAATATAAAGCTTGGAGGAGGCCTCATGATATGTGGCTACCTATGCTAGGTTCTTTTAAATCTCTCATTGAAATCTCCCAAGGATTAATTAGGACCTTTCTTTATCACATTAATTTTGTGGATTAATGAATATTTATCACTCTTGTTCTCAAACCTATTCACCAATAATTCCCCAAAGTCATCCCAATTAGTAATGCACCCACCTTCCAAAGTTATATACCAATCAAGTGCCTTGCCTTTTAGAGACATGACAAGAAATATAGTGGATATGTTGGCTTAAGTAAATTTATGGAAGTTGAAAAATTTTGAAATGTCCCTAATGTGCTCAGATGGGGTAATAGGACCCTCTCCATTGAAGCTAGGAAGATTTTTGGTAGCATTGGGAGGAATAGGGTCATATATAGGAAGGTTAATTGGATTTTAGGTGTTGAAGGTTAGGAAAGGATGTTGCCTAGCCATATCTTATCCTTCTTATTGATCTCCAATATCTTCCAATTCTTCTTCAAAACCTTATTGTTCAGGATCTCTAAAAGTAAGGAATGGTTCAGTTTGTTGTTCTTCAATAAGAGCTTTAGAAAGAGGGACTTGATTAAAGACTTTACTAGAAGAGGATCTAGTCAATACCATGAAGTATAATGTGAAGGAATTTATCTACAACCAGATATTTTGACCTTTTGAGTTACCAAATGCTGAATTAGAAACTCTTCTACAACCTTGGGCTTGTCAAGACCAGCATTCACCTTGACATGTATTTAATTAGGACTAGCGATCCCACTAAGCATGCTAGAACTATTGTCATCAAATTATGCACCCTAGGAAACTCTATGAAGCTCCCTCAATTTGATGAAACATTGAATCATCTCTCAATTTTATGGGAACTTTTAAGAAATATGAATCTCTAGGATTGAAAGGGATAGCTCCTTGAATTCTTCTCTACGTACATATCACCTAGTCTAATGCTTGTTCATGAAAAGAGTCAAGAGTTTGAATAAAATGGAAACTATGATAGAGAGGTGATCCACCAATAATATATCCCATATAATATCATACTTATACTAAGTAAAAATGCTTTCTAAGACCAATTATATGCATTGAAAGATCCTAACATAGTGTTTTAATGTGAAGGTAACATGCTTGGGACAATCAACAAGATACTTGACCTAAGGGGTAGATTTCACACCATAGATACAATTACATACTTGAAATATATATTAGTAAATTCAAAACACTTCACATGACCTGTTAACATTAGAACTCTTGCTTAAACATGAAGGATAAAGGGAGTAAAGATGATACTATCACTTAATTCCATTATACATCACTCACACACTTAGAAAAACTATTCAAAAATCATAATTAGACTTATATTCAATGTTAAAAATAAAATTTTAAATTCATTTTATTAGGGATTTTCCATACCAAATTTTGGTCCCTTTACAATGACCAGAATGGCTCCATTTATAGAACTTTGAGGAAGATAGAGAGAAGAAAAGTTGAAGAGGCACAAGGACATGTGTCACCAACATGAATATTAGTTAAAAATACATTAAATTTAGTTATTTGGTGATCCATATCATTACAAGAGTTAAAAATGTCATTTCCAATCATCCAAGACCTACAAATAGTCAAAAAACTCCTTTTTTATGCATAAAAGATTACCCCTCATGATTGGTCTTATAAAACTATCCTAAATATACAAATGATTAATTTTTATGATTAATATAAGTATTGTGGGTTATTAATAATCCCTCACATTCATTATGGAGGTTCTTAACCCTTCCTATCATTCTGGCCATGCATGATCATACTTGGTAGTCTCAAAATAGCCCTTTTCCCTTCACCTCTCACACTTGTCACCTTCAAGATCAAAAAACCTATAATATGATCCATATAATAAGATTAATGAAATTATAAAGGAGTTAACATACCATTAGTTACAATAAATTGGCCTTAAAAGGCTCCTAAAATGAAGATTCACCATTTTCTCCAAGTCCTCTCTAGCTGGTTCACTGGATAGGCTGAAATGGAAAAACTAGTAGGCATAATTAGGAGATTATAATCTTGATCCAATGTCCATGAAGATTTAAAAAAAGTCCTAAACTTTCCTCCAAAATTTATTTTTCCTCTTGAAAGTTCACCATGCCTATACAACATTAAAAATAGTCAAAATAAGCCTTATTTTCCTCTTTTCCATATAGTTTGATACAATACAATCCTATGATTTTGATCCTCATGGAGTTTTTAATAACTTATATTCATCAATCATGATAAAATTCATCCATCTGGATACTCAAATTATCTTATCTTCCCAAGCAGGTCACTATGGAGGGTTTGCAAGGGTTTTGAAGTGGTTTTCATTCTTAACATTCATTCATAGCCATTTTCACATTTTAATTATAATAAAATTCCACTTAAGTCTCCTAAATGACCTCCTTCAACTTAATTTAATGGCTCAAGGTCCCATGCAAATCTTGGTGGAAGTTCTAAGCACTTAAAGTTGACATTTGAGCTCAATTTTTGCTTCATGGTGGGGTCTGATTTCTTCTTAAGCCAAAAATGGCTTCCTAAAGATTTTATTTGCAAACCAAGAGTTGGAAAATATATGTATATACCCTAAAAAATTCCAAAAACCATTATAACAGATTTCCAAAATCTTGAAATGGAAATTGACCCCTATTTTGTTTTAGGCTTAGACCTTACCAATAGGTCTACCTACATCTTTGAGATCCTCTTGAACTTCTAATGATTATTTTTGAAATGTGATAGATTTAACACACCTAAAATACCTCTATAAGCATGAATTGATCACATGGAAATCATACATTGGGTTGAAAATTTATATGACCTCATATTTGGCTTCTAGCCCTAAGGCTTTCCTTCACCCTTGATTGTAACCCTTGTTGTGTAAGGTGCCATGTTTGCTCTCGAGCCTCCTAGCAAGGTTTATTAGGTTTTTTAGGCATCCTCAAACTTATATAATCTTTATTTGATAGTTTTTTCCTTTAGATCATCAATTCATCACTTTCCCCCAAACTAGTCATCTTGTGCATGAAGGGATTGCCCCTACTCTGAGACAAAATAGAGAGAATTAGGCCTATTTGTTTAGGAAAAGTTAGTATTTAAAGAGATTCACAAGGTCCTAATGACAAATTATACCAAATGGTTTTGTTTGATTCCATGTTTAGGGGTCTAAACATCCCAATTTCTTTAAAAAAGGGGTAAAAACCTTTTTTTTTTGCATGTTTTTGTCCAAACCTCCTCATGGATACTCCTTCTTCACTTCCTTGATGCATCCAAGTTCTCATCATGTCCCTTTCTTGTTTATAACCCTATATAAATATGACATTAAATAGGGGTACTCCTTCTTTTGGGTACCTTTCCTTGGAGATTTTGACTAAGGTTTCAACACATTCCATAGTCCTTTTTGACTCATCTCCTTATGCCAATGTGAGCCCATCCTTAAAACCTAGAATCTTGGCCTATTAGGCCTTCCAATTGCTCACTATACTCTTGGACTAAGATAGTCCAAGGACCCTACCTATAGGTGAGTTTAGGGTGAGAGTAGGATGAAGTGGATCTTGATTTGTGCTTTGATAACCTCATTTAGATTCCCTAAGTCATTAGCTTTGACATTGTAACCTTCTCAACCCTAAGAGTGCCTTAAGACTCTTCTAAAGTCTGTCATCCTCACTTCACTATTTCTCAACTGTAGGTAGCTATTTTTTCATTCATTTTGGGCTTGTAGGTGTCTTTTAGGTCAAGAATTAACTTGTTCATGGTGGAATTGATGGCATGAATGTATTTTATTTCATTCAAAACATAAACTTTCCTTCACCTCATTCATGATAATTCCTATTTCACAAACCTTGACCTTTTTGCCTGTAGGTGGCTCCTCACAGTCTTGTGTATGGACAAAGAAGTATTCACTAGGGTTTAAGACATTTGGATTCACCTTCTCTCATGGCTTATTAGCTTTCAAGTGTCATTTGAACCATTAGCATCATTCAACTTGATAACATAGCCTAGGACAACAAAATGGGATGCAAATTTAACTTTTTGATCAATAACTTGTAGTTAATATTGCCTTGTTTTAGTTTATTTTAAGCCATCTTTAGGCTTTACAACATCCACTCTCCATTCACTCTTTGCTTCTAAAAATTAGCACAATTATTGTAGGTGAATAGGGCTACCAAGTTGTCTAATTTGAAAGCTTTTATCACCTAGAAAGTGAATTTGATGAGGTCCTAAAAAACCTTTAAGGCCTTTTTGGGCCACTTTTAGGAACAGGGGACCCAATATGGCATGATCACAGTCTAACCCTCTATTTGATGTTTAAACACTTTCCTTGTCAAACTAGGATGATCAATAGGTCTATCCTAGCCTTTCATTAGGAAGGACTCTAAAATTGGATTGACCAATCTAATGAGACACCTCCAAAAGGCTTGTCCATAGCATCAACTGTAGATGGTCATTCTTTTTATACAAGCAGAAATGAGCTCATTCTCTAAATTTTTAAATTTATATCACCTACATGCCTATATAAAACATTTCAATGTACACTAATGGTCCTAAAATGTTAAAGACCATGTAAAACCTTCAAATTGCATTTGTGACATCAACATGCTCCTATAAGTGGAGTTTTTTACTATGATATACAAGGACGTCATAGAATTACAAGAAACATGTAAGGAATGATTTTAATACAATTCAAGAGAAATTATAAAAACTTCAATTCCTAATATACACTAGGATAATTTCCAAAAAAACATCAAAACATCATCTCCAGTGTGAAGGAAACATTTTCAAAGCAACGAGATGACTGTGAATGCCAACTAGACATTTTGCAAGCCTAAAAGAGGCTTTCTCTAACAATTGATTTTTAAAAAATAATAATAAGAATGGAAACATATTTAAATCATGTGGAGACACTTAAAACACATAAATTCATCAATCTAAAACAAGAAAATCTAAGACAAGTTCAAACAGTGACCCCCTCAAGGTTGAACATGCATAAAAAGCTACTTGGGATCAAACTAATTGTTCATAAAGGAGGATGAAAAAAATCTCAAGTTATTATTATGAAAATTAATTAAACTCAAATTTTTATCCACCCCCAAAATCATTCCTTCTAATTCCACTTGTACGAGCCATG
Source organism: Torreya grandis (assembly GCA_037957365.1). Lineage (NCBI taxonomy): Eukaryota > Viridiplantae > Streptophyta > Pinopsida > Cupressales > Taxaceae > Torreya > Torreya grandis. The sequence continues at coordinate 353,754 of JARHVA010005971.1, forward strand.
CCAAGTACACGAAGTTGCTCTTTCTTTGTTTGCCAAGTGAAAATAGAGGAAAACAAGTTGTAGATGAAATTTTTAGCATTATTATTGAAAATAAAGAATTTGAATGGATTATGGTAGGTGAATATTTACTCTTCCCATGTTTTTCGATGATGGTGGACTTGAGAAGTCTGTATAAGTGCCTAAAAACCCTTATTTTTAAGGGAAAACTACCACCCACTAAACATAAATGCTTATTTCCTCACAAATAACTATTCTTGACATGATATTGACATGATCCACATTTAAACTCACTTGGGTGTCAATTTTTCTTGCATAAAAATTCATACAAGTCATTAAATGGACTAAAAATGACCAAAAGGCCCTTTTTTCCACATGAGACATAACCTATAGCCAATTTATTACTTGTAAACATATTAAGTAAAAAATTATGAAATTTTGAACATAAATTTACCCTTTAACCACCTTTGACTAGGTTTTACCAACCTTTGACTCAAGTTGACTAGCCTAGTGCATAGGGGGTGGACTTCAACAAGGACTAGGGAGAGGATGAGTAAGATAATAAACTAATATAACACCCTATAAGACACATGGGAACCTCCTTAAAATTTAAAAATAGTATGTATTTACCCAAATTCTATTTGGGGTCAAATTTGGCCAATAATTCCTTCATAACCCATTTACAGTCAAGGTATGTAGAGTGTTTTCCGATTGTTTTCATGTTTCCATTTTTTGTTTTTCATCTCATTTTTCTTCTAGTAAGTTTTCATTTACCACCTTGAGTGATTTTATATAATTCATTATTTATGTAAGTTTTTTTTACATGCATTGATGTTATAAAACCTTTTAAAATCCTTACAGATATTTCTCATGAGAAAAACCCTAAGAAAAATTCCCGAAACATTGATTTTTTTGGAAATTCCCTAGAATTTAACCTAGATCAAATTTCCCAAACATTTCATAACTACTTGCTTCTCAGAGTCCCAAACCCAAGTAACTGGTCCCTAGAAACTTGAAGTTCTCAGGATCATTACTACCTGGATTTTCAACAACTACTTACTTGCCCAGGGTTCTGATTACTCACTGCTTCTCTTCATTGGGTTTTTCAACCCAAGTAACTTGATCATAGAAACTTGAGTGACTTGTCCAAAGAAACTCATAATTATAAATACTTATTACTCACTCATATTTTCTAAGACTTAAAACCTTCAAAATTCTTAGATCTTTCTAGAGTTTCAACACCCTATTACTTAGCATGAGTTTTCTAGAGTTTTCAAAGATTTCTACTGCTAGAAGCTCCTTATAACCTAAAGCTTGATTAATATTGTTACTCATGAAAATAAATTGACTCATTTTTCAACCTTTTCTAAATTAGTAGGGGAAATTACTAAGTTTTTAAGAGAATTCACCAAGCCTTCCCACTGTTAATCACAACAAATGTTAGGATTAGAAGAAGAAGCAACTAAAGTAGAAGAACAAAAAACTCTAATTAAAGAAGTTCCTGAGTTAGATATTGAAGAATTTCCAGGGCCAAGTAAGAGAGGGAAGTCTACGACAAATAAAGTTGAAAATTTAAAGGAAATAAAGATGAATTATGAATACAAGGGATATCCCATTGAGTTTGTATTGCTCCCAAGTTGTCTAAGATAAGTGATACTGAATTGAGACACATTTCCGTAACTGAGCTATTATAAAGGTCAAAAACCATAATCAAGATACCACTCATGTAAACAATAACCAATAGTGGGATCCTACAAGCTACAACATTTCCAATTTCTTCACAACTTCTTGAGTTTATCCTAGAGTGTGTTAAGTACTATGATTCTCTTACTAAGACAGCAAAAGATATTGCTAACAATGTGGTGATAATTTTAGATGTTCAATATTTTGATTACTATTTGAAGATCCTAGCAAGATCTAAATTACTTGATGTATCAATAGAGAAAGCTAAAATATAGTGGGAGAAGAAGACATTAGATTACATCAAGATAACAAATATTATATGAGGAAACCTTAATAGCCTTAAAGGTTTCTAAAGCAAATATTAAGATCTGATTTGATTCAATAAGTGGATGACATCACTCAATTATTTGTATAATTAATGAGGAGATGAATGCAAAGTGATTTTCCACATGGATATATGCATACTTTAGGGATATTGATGTCAATAAGAGTTATACAATGATGGAATGGTCAATGATGATAAGTGAAAACATTGATCACCAACTGAGTAATGTAATGTAGACTCTTGACTTTAACATGACTTCATATCAAGTATATGCAACATCATCAAGTGGAACATTTTCCAAGCTAACTAAAAAAGGGATGTTGGCAACAGAGCCTATATATTAATATTACCCTTAGTTAACTATGTCTAAATATTTTAAGCACTACAAGAGGGTAAATGATGGATTCTTTTATGAAATCATCTATAAATTGACTATTTCCTTAAAGGCCAAAAGCATATTAGATGTAGTTTATAAGGCAATTTCTCATTTTGGATGGATTTTCATTTAATTTTTATTACCAAGGTACACTAATAACAAATGGATTCTTATGGAGTTGTGTAGGCAATTGGTAGAATTACATGATCTAAAATCAAATGTTCATCATTCCTTTATTGGTTTTCCTATTTTTATTAGTCACTATCACTATGTAAGCATTTACAAGGGAAAGAATATACAAATATAAATATATCACAAATACAATTAATCATATTTTGAAGCTAGAGAAAAAATTTATTGTAGAGGCATAACTCAAAACATAGTTTCTCTTGAGTATATGCATATTCCTACACTTGAAAACTTTTGGATTGATTGTAGAGATGAGTTTGAAGTGAGAAGAAGAGACAACAATAGGATGACTATTGAAAAAAAAATCTCTTTTGATTTCACCATCATTTTAGAGGATATGGAGGATAATAGACAAATGATTCATGATTCTTATCATGTAATGGGAGGGGATAATGCTCCACTTTTAGAGTTTGGCTTCAAGAATAATTAAGTCAAGACTATTGCTGAGAGAACTTTAGTAGTGCTTGCTATGACTTTAGCATGGATTCTTGGTAAGGGCTTCTACATGAAGGATCCAATAATGATGGAAATAGGTCAACTTAGTCACAAGAGGAAAGTAGTATAAGGAGAAAGTAGTCAAAAACCCAAAAAGAAGTTGAAATTAAAGAAGAATGTTAATGATACATAATCCTTTGTGAAAGAAAAGGAACCAGTCCATCTAATTACTCTTGCATATCCTCTGGTTTCTTCCACTATTCCTACTTCTACCATTCATATTCCTACCTCACTCATCATATTTTCATCTTTAGTACCAGTGAAAAACATACAACTAGTAATGAAATATGTAGACCCATCCACACTCATGCCACCCCAAATGATCCAAAACTCAAAAGCTTTGGTTGAAATAATTCAAAGAAATAAGAATAACACAATCCAAATAATGTTATCTCTAAAAAGAGATGTTTTATTTATCAAAATTGCAGACCCAAACATATGCTTATCTCTGAGAAGAGATGTTTGATTTCCCTTTCGGGTTACATCTTCATTTATACATGTTTTGAAGGTGTGGGGAGGATGTGGAAGGTCACCAATCTTGAGGGAGATGAATTGGTTCGACTTCCATGATTTACAACAATACAAAATTTGAGGAATTACTATTTTTAAAAACTTACTATTTTTAGACTGGACTAATAAAATTGAAATTTGGGACACTGCTATTGAGTTTTAATGGGTCAAACTTCATTGAGCAAAGCTCCATGCCATCTCATGACATTCCCCTCATTATTAGCTTTCCAATGGTTCAAACGGCGAGTCAATTGGAGCTACGGTGCAAAAGTTATGGCTCCCGAAAGTTCCACCATCAAATGGGGTGGACCCATCACCCAAATTGTTATCCGAATTATTGTCCGGATCACCCAAAGTCTCTAATATTCAAATCCCTTGAAAAACCTATTTAGAAGGAGACTAATGTTCATCCTCCTCCACTTTCATCCACTCCACCTCCTACTCATCCTCCACCTCCTTTTGAGGATCAACCCACCATTCTTTCTATTTATGTCCAAAAAGAGCTAGAATAGGTAACTGTTAAATTGGTGACTACATCCAAGGAGGTATCTTAGCAACAATTAATATTTGAACTTTAAGACAAATAAAAAAATAAATAAGTAGAGGTAGAGATAGAGAAATAATAATATGAATAATTAGTTTCCAATGTAGTTCAATATATTTCAAATGTATAATAAGTTCCTTCTCGAGAGTTATTGATTAAAAATAATCAACAACAAATAGTAATACATTTAGCCACTTCAACTCGTATGGATTTTGATTCATGGTTGGCATTATAGAAAACTCCTAAGTCTAAAGAATAAATTAACTTGGAGGAGATAGACTTACGGCTTCCAAGAAGTCTTGATCATAAGGGTAAGAAGCCCAAGAGTGCTAAAATGACTTTAAAGTTGATGATTGAACCTTCAAGCCAAGAATTTGTAGACATATCAGTTCCTCCACAAGGCAAAAATAAAGGTGAAGTCATTGAAGAAGACTTAATAGTTACAAAGGTATCCCTTGGAGAATTCACTACAGAAGGCTGAAAATAGGACACGTAGACCCTGATCAATACTCTTTTCCAGAAGCTTGATGAAGAAAAAGATGATAAAGCTAAGTTAAAAGAATAAATTACTAAGTTATGTGAAATAATTGCCAAAGTGGCAAGATCTACTCTTCATCAATCATTAATTTTAAGAGGTACATTTCATCAAAAACAATAACTGAGGTAGATAAAATTGGGGACAAATCCAAGGTATTTGATGAATGGATAGAGAAGTTGTTACAAAATACATAGAAATGGTTTCCTAAGGTCCTAGGCACTTTAGCTAATGTTGAAAATAAATTATCATAGATAAAGATAGTTATAAAGGAGATAGAAAATGAGAATATAATCTTTGAATTATAGCAAGAAAGCCTTCAACAAATAAATTATTTAAGTGAAAATTTTTCTATTGAATAAAATATTGATCCATAAGGGTCAATAAAGAAAGCAAAACAAGAGGAACACCTTATATCTTTTTACATGTGTATTCTTGGGGTAATGTTTGAAGAGATGAAGACTATATAGGAAGATGCTCATAATGTGAAAGTAGATGTGGAGGATTGCATCTTCTATCTCACAAATGTTTAGTTTGCTAAAATATCAAGGACACCTGAATAGTTGCATCAGTAGTTCAAGTAGTTAATTGAAAAGGGCCACAACTCCTTTCACAACAAAATATATAAAGGATTTAATCAAAAGTCAACAAGAGATCAAGAGGCCTGAACCTAGGCTTGAGAAGGTAAAATCTTATTGCAATAAGCTAGAAAGGGAACTGCTAAAATATGAAACAAAAAAGTAATTAGTTGCCAAATTAGATGATGTAGCAATCCAATTCATGATGTCCCAACATATCAAGTATAGGGAAAAGTGTAGATCTAAAGTTCATGAATTGGAGTGATTGTTATTGCTTCTCTTATCAAAAGTTTCTTTTTTTTCTATCTTCTTTTATTTTCTTCTGATGTCTCAAGTAATATATTTGAAGTAATTTTGTTTTAAGTAATTAATTTATAAGTAATGTCCTTTAGCAAAGTTACTTATACAAGTAAGTTACTTTGTAAAATGTAAGACTCGAGTAAATTTGTTGGATGCCATTAATTGAAGTTATTTTGAAAGAACTAATTAATTAAGCAAGCTTTGCATAGCATGTAAAGAGATTTTTTTAATTTAAATAGTGAAACTGAGAAGTGTTACATGTCATTGACCATTTCATGTCACATAAGAGAAATTTTAGGAAGATGCCTCTCAACTATTTTCAATCTTTAGCAAAACACATGGGAATACAAGGAGTTGTCTCCTAATTGATTTTGACATCTGAAATAGTGTAAGTAATGGTGAAGGCCTATGTTCTAGAGCATGGTAATTTTTGGAAAGTAGTTGCAATTAAAGCAAGAAAGTTTAGTCAATCCAAAACTTTGCATTTAGATTTCTAAATGTTTTTGTGTGAAATTGGTTCAAAGTGAATAAGAAGGAAGTTGATTTCTATGGAACTTTACTTCTAAGGAGATCATTTAGTTCATTTTGTGAAGATTAAATGGTTAAATGTATGTTATCTTTGAATTTGAACATGAATTCCAATTTTTATTAATCATTTACTGAAAGAATTATCATCTCTTGATTGTTTATCTATTTATATAGATTTAATAAGCTCTATAAAACTATTTGTTGTGAAGTCTAGCTTGTTTTTTTTGACATATTCTAGTCATTTCATTCTATATTTCTCAAAATTTCTTTACATATTCTTTGAAACATCTGCTTACTTCCTATAAAATCACTTTGTTATGGTTCATAAACTTTGTGATTAAAGTAATACCCCAAAATATGATAACTTGTGCATATCCTATTAATAATTTGTATAAATTGTGAATAACTAAAAGTGTGGTTAGTTAGAATAGATAGACATAAGCATATAGAAGCTTCACCATTAAATGAAGGGGATTTAATCCCATGATTGCATAGGAACTTTTGTTAGCCTACAAAATATCTAGCCAATAATACTGACATTCTAATCAAATGGATTTTTAATTTTAAAGTATAAATTTGCACAATTTTAACACAAGGGTATTCATTTTTAAATAATGTGGGTGTGTTTCCCTCAAAAAATGGTGACTTCCAATGGAAACATAATAATATGTTAGAATTCAAAGACTCTGGTTGAAACCAACAACTAAATTATCTATTCCACTTGATCACTAGCCTTATCAAGATTAATTTATGGTTAAAGCAAGCCTTACACCTATATAATTAGGATCAAACATCAAAACATAGCTATGTTGTGTTTGTTCTTTGATTCCATGTACTATTTACCATTGGATTTAGGGAACAAATTCTAAGTTTCATGTCTTTAACCATTAACATTGACTTATAGCACATCTAAATATCCATTAAGAATCATGCTTTAGTTCAATAAGGCTTGGGCATTGCTCTAATGTCAAATAGGCATCTATATCCCCAACATATATACCATTGGTTCCACTTAAGGCCTTGATCTACTACCATCTAGGTGTCTATAGCCCCAATAGAGATTACCATAATCACCTTTTCTTGGAAAGCTTTTAATTTTTCAATAAACTCTTATTTTTTTATTTTTTAGACCATTTTGGATTTCTAGCAAAGTTTTAAGGATTTGGTCAAATGTTTAATCTTTATACAATGACCTATGGTTTCCACCTTCATCCTAGGCAAGGATGTTTATTAAGTTCAAACATGACTATGTTCCAATAATTTAACCTTTCATCACATATGTGAAACTCTCCTTAAAACTAAGTTTAGATCAAAATGATGCCTAAGATCTTATGGAATAGTTAACTTATCTATTTGTCCTTACAAGTTTCTCTAAACTATAGCATTAATCTCATATTTTAGATCCATGATCACATTTATTTAAGATGCATACCTGCATTCCTAAAATGTGTATTGCTTGAGCAATTAAAATGAACTCTGAGTTGAGGGATATCTAAAAGGACTTATTTGAAGCAAGGAAAATTTTAGAGGAATCAAATAAATATATACAAACAAGGTATAGGAAGGAAAGAATAAGAAAGAAACTAATCTATCCTACCTACACTAACTCTAATTATTCTTATATTTTACTCTATAAATTCCCCAGTTGGAGTAGCAAAACATTAATGCTTAAGGTAGTACCTATTGGTGGGTAGTGTGAACTGTGCTCCTTGTAGGTCTTTCAATTTGAAAGTGTTTTTTCTAAGTGTCTTATAAATCTGATAGGGACGTATTCATAAAGGTGTGAACTTCCCATATTTACCTTTAGGCTTAGATGCCTTGTCTCAAAGAAGAACTAAGTCTCCTTGCCTACACACCTTTATCTTTGATCCTTTATCAAGCCAGCTCTTCACTATGGTTTGGTGTTTACTAAAATTAGCAAAAGATTCTTCTCATTCATCTTCCATTTGAACAATGTTTAGCAATCTTGAATTTATAAATTCCTAATCTTCCTCCATATATTCGTGCATGAATCGATATGTTGGAAGCTTGAGTGTAATGGGGAATATGGGTTATTGGCCATATACCAATAATAAGGGTGATGCTTTGAGATCCTACTTGAACCTTGTTCTATCTACCCAAAGGGCATATATTAGTATCTTATTCCATGTTCTACACTTGTCTATTGTATACTTCTTTATTGCTTTCATCAAGTTCTTATTGGTTGATTCAAAAACTCCATTACCTTGAGGGTAATGGTTACATGAGAACTTGAGACTAATATTTTTATCATATGACCATTCTATCATTTCATTGGATATGAAATTAGGTCCATTGTCACATACTAGAGAGACTAGAGTTTCAAATCTATTGCATATGTTTTCTTCCAAAAAAGTGATCACTTCTTCAGTTCTACATTGCTTAGTGTACACTGCCTCAGTCCATTTGGTGCAATAGTCAGTAGCTATCAGAACATACTTATGACCTTATGATGAATTAGGTTTAATTACTCCAATGAAATATAGTCTTAATTGAGAAAAAGGTTTATCTACCATAATTGGTTGTAGTGGCATGGCCACCTTGGGCTCTTTTTTGCTAAATTCATGGCATGAATGACATTATCTTACATGATTATGAGCATACTTGAATATTGTGGGCCAGTAGTAACAAGTTATAAGAATTTTTTGAGTTGTTTTCCTCCCAAATTAATTTTCACTTCCCATATTCTCATGAAAAGTTCTCATGATCTCAGTTTCCTCTTCTTTGGATACACACCTAATATAAATGCCTTCAAATTTGTTCTATACAACACCTCATATTTAATCTAGTAGTGGGTTTCCTTAAGTCTTAGGGCTCTTATTTGTTCCCTAGTAAATCCTATAAGACAAGTTCCATTTATCAATAGATGGATAATTGGATTATACCAATCATTAGACTAAAAACTTTCTTATTCAACCTGCATGACATTTAACTTGGGGTTAGTATTGGCAATCATTTGAATCAAACCTTGGTATCTTACCAATTTTGCAGTCTTCATCTCAATATCATACTCCTAAATAATATACATCCACTTACCTCTCCTTTATACTAATTTTTTTTGGCTTAGCATGAGCTTTATAGAAGGGTCAGGTAGAATGGCATGCACTTTATTCCTAAGAATGTAGTGCCTAAATTTCTTCATTGCTTTAACTAATGCACATGCTTGTTTATCAATTAAATAATAATTCACCTCAATTTTTTTAAATTTTGTACTCATGAAATAAATTGGATGATCACATACATCAAATTTTTGAGTTAAAACTGCAGTAATGGCATGGTCAAAAGCAAAACAATAAAGGTAAAAGTCCTTGGAGAAATCTAGACTTATCAAGATTGGAGCTTGTCTAATTGCCTCCTTGATGTCATTAAAATCTTTCTTACAAAGATATAAATAAACTTTCTTTAACGTATCAATCAATGGCTTGACAATCTACACAAATTTAGATATAAACTTTCTTACAAAATTAATTTTGCCAAAGAATGATTTCAATTCTTACCTACTATTAAGAGGCTCTATCATTGATATATCTTCTACTCTTTTAGGATAGATATAGATTCCCTCCTTAATAATGACATGGCTACAAAATTTCCCTTAGTAAAAAAAAAATACTTTTCTTTAGATTGAGTTAAATCCCATACCTTCTTCACCTTTCAAATACCTACTTTAGATGTATGATGTGGTCCTCCCTATTTTTAGAAAAGACAGTCAAAGCATCCATGTATATAATAATGCATTTACCTACTAAACCTTGGAAAGCATCATCCATGGCCATTTGGAATGTTTCCCCTGTGTTGATTAACCCAAATGGCATTCTTTTGTAAGAAAACATACCCCACTTTATAGTAAAAGTAATCTTCATCTTGTCTTCTTGATTCACCAACACCTAGTTATACCCTAAAATTCCATTAAAAAAGGACATCATAGCAGAACCAAAAATGCTTTATATAATTTTTTATAGAGAAGGCAAAGGATAGTTGTCCTTTTTAGATGACTTATTTATATTCCTAAAATCAATGCATAATCTTATTTCACCATTATTTTTCCTAACTAGCACCAAATAGGTGACCTAGGTAGAGTGCCTAATGGGAAATACAATCTTGGAATCTAAATTTTTTTTGGCTTCTCTAAAAATCATAGGTTTTAAACAAATTTTATAGGCCTCTACTTTTGTCTAAAAGGCTTACAATTTTTATTCAAGTTTATGGTATGGGTGATGACTCTTGGATCAAAAAATTTCAAGTCATCATAGGATAATGCTATTATATCCTTATAGTTTGTCAGCAAGTCTTCGGTTTTCTTATCTTCAATGTTAGTACATGTTGTTCCAATATTAACTAAGGTTGATCTTGAGGTCCAAGATCAACTTCCTTGTAATCCTTCCCACTCACTCTGGGAATACTAGTGTTCTTAGCTAGTTTATCCTGATCAAATAACCTCTCCAAGGTAAGCATGCCTTTTGGGATTTTGTTATCATTCAGTTAAATTACTTTGTTATCAAATCTACCATTCTCTTCAAGAGTATTCTCATTGGCCTCATTTGTGACATGGGCCTCAAATACTCCTAAATTGGTCATAAAATCCAATATCTATTGGTCATCATTAAAAACATGCAGATGGTTTATGTTATTTGAGACCAAAGGGCATGGAACCAACTCAATGCTAAAGTTATAAGACTTAGGGTTTGGCATAAGGTTAGTTGTAGCTGAGGTAAGTTCATCAGTAGCCTTATTCTCCTCTCTAGGGATGGAAACAATGTTTAAAGCATCAAAATATTCAAACAAATCCTAGACTCTTAACTTATATCTCTTGAGATGTGACAATTTACACTGGTATTTAATCCTCACCTGATTGACTACAAGTTTTAAGTCACCATAAACCAAGAGCTCTTTAACCTTATGCCTTATAAAAAAATTTAATCTTAGAATCAAATATTCATACTCTGTAAGATTATTTTACAAGGAAACTGAAGTCTATAAACAACTTTTAGTTCCTTCTCAATAGGATTGGTAGGAACAATTCCTACTCCATATTTAGACTTACACCTAGCACTATTAAAATATAATTTCTAAATTTGAGGCAAAGTATGAGAAGTCTTAGGACCACATACCTTAGAATTATTGAGATTATACACTCCTAATTTAGGATCCATCATGTTGATCTCATCAGAGTCCAACATGTTAACACTTTAATTCATAGAATTATACTCTATGATCATGTGCTTCATCTAAAGGCTCTCTTTACACTTTGATCTGATTTGGGACTCCTTTCCATGGTAGCCAAAAATGTGAAAAATTAGTGGACATATATTCATTCAGGGCCTTTAGCCACTCTCTACTTAATAATATCCCATAAGCATCAGGTATGTACAACACATGGATTTAAATAAATTGCTAAACCCTAAGATCAGAGGCAAGTTGCACATAAACATTTAATAATTCCTCAATTACTTTGACTCTAGACTTATCTAATTGAGTAAAAATTTTGTCAAATTTAATAGGAGTCAAGCCAAATTATTTACAAATACTTTCTAGCATAATGTTTATGGATGCACCATAATATAATAAATAATTATGTAAATTTTTACCAAACATTCTGATAGTAAGTAGAAAAGGTGGGGATTTTGTATTATTTTTATACATAGCAACATTGGTGTTGTCAATTTTGGGTGGCCTACCAAGATTTTTAGACAAGGACTCCAATAATAGGTCTCTTTTCTCAATGATATGTGTCAACTCATGTAATGTAATGTTAGCCTTAATTTTATTCATATCTTCCATAATATTATACCCAATCCTATTAGAATAATTAAATGCATCGGTATAATGTTTAGATGCACTTCCCTTTTGAGGCTCTAGGTTATTATCTGAGGTAGTATCCATAGGAGTGCCAAAGTTGTTTAGAGGTGTTAAAGTGGTCAAGGGCTTATTCTATTCTACATTCCTTATATGGTAGGTCTTCTTCATCAATTATTGAAAAGCATGGACTTTTTCAGGGATATTATCAAGTTCATTGTCTTCTTAAAAAGGGAAGTCAAACATCTCCACCATGAAATATTGGTGAGAAAATTTAAATCCTGAAGTCAATGCACCATTATCTTTGTTAGGGGCCACTTCAAACATATCTAACTCTTCTTGAAAGGCCTCAAAAGCTTTACAGAATTCAATGTAGTCTATCTCACCATGCCTAGAAGTGTAATGTACTCTACAATAATTAGGTAAAGTAATATCAAAAAAATTTATGTCATTATTTTATTATTAGTTGGTAACTCATTATTATTATTATTATTGTAACTATCATTATGGAATCTATTACCAAGCCTATTGAACCCTGGAAAGAAAATTTCCTACCCGAGCTCTCTCTAGTATTACTAACTTGTTTCTGTAGCTGAAGAAAATCAATGCTTAACTTTTGGACCATCTTTAAGATAGATTCATTTTCATTTTTAAGGGCCTCAGAATTATGTACTTAATTTTTATTAGTACCATTGGCTGGTACTAATGCCTTTTGATCACTTGGATTAAATCCATTTGTGGCAATGTTTAAGAATCCTAAGTTCTTCATAGGATGAGCATGACTTAAGGATAATTTGTTCAAAGTTGGGATTTGGTTCAAAGTAGGTATATTTTGATTATTATTAGGGAAGACATTCAAAGTAAGTAAATATGGGTTGACATTGGGAATAGACTAAGCCATTTGACCTTGGGGAAGCATTTGATCATTGATTGTTACTGCTTTAGAATAGGCTAAAACTAGAGTATTCACAGGTCCAATAGCTCTATTTATGAAAATAGAGGTCATGGGATCTAAAGCATCTTTATATATTTCTAAGGCTAAATCCTCATCATGTCTATAAGGAGCTATAGTCCTACTAAACATCTTTTAGAACTTATAATTGAAAGCACTTATGGGTTCATTTACATCCCTTTTTACTGTGGTGAATTATTAGTATAAGACACAAGGACTAATAATTTTTTCAAATTGGTCAATGAAAACATTTTTAAAATGGTCCCAATTATTAATTTAATTCTTAAGCAAAATTAAAATAAAATAGTTTGCATGTTACATCCTCATGGACTATATTTAAAAATATTAATTTAGATTTGAATGACTTAATATGTTCCTCTATAGTTAAAATACTATTACGACTAAATATTGGAAAATATTTCTCAAGGTTACAAGGAACATCATGTACCACACCTGGCATGTTGATAGAATATCCACCTAGCCAAGCCATACTTGATTGAGATTGAATATGTGATCACCCTAAATTGGTGAAGTTGGTAGAGATTTTGAAATCTTACATTTACCTTTGTACCACCTAGCTCTTTTGTAGTCTCTGAATGTGACCTTGTCCAGATTCTGGGTAATTCTAGCTTGAGAATTTTGAATCTTATTTAAAATACGATGCATCAATCCTATCTTTGTAGAGAACAATGATTAGAAATGCACATTAAGTAAATTTTTCAAAGATTCATATAAAGAACAAAAAAAGATGACAATATTTAATCAATTCAGTTCAAAGATGTATCTAAATACATAATTACGATCAAGCTTTACACATTTCAAACTCAAATGGACTCAACTGAGTAAAATATCTAAGAATATTTGATCAAAATAGTTATTACTAACCTAAAACTTATTGGTTTCACAAATCTAAAGTTATCTTTACCATAATTCAACATGTGTCTTCAAAGAATATCAATCTTTGTCCAAATAAGCACAAACACCAGTCTAAAATCATGAACATCACCAACCTTTACATGATTATGCTAAAAAAAACAAAAGTATACAAAGAATCAAGTGATCTTTAAACAAAATTCACAAAAACCAACAAAGATACTACAAATCTACAAATAATGGCCCTACTTCTAACACCAGTGAAGCTTGCCTATTGATGCCTAAATGTGTACCATAGGTGCCCAGAGTGTTTAAGAAACACTTCTCATTTTAGAATTTAAATAATTTAGAGTATGAGTTATAATTTGTGATAATCATAATATATGTGGTGGAATAAAGGTAGAGCAAGTATCTGTTTCATAATATTTATATTAGTTGGTGGTTGGGAGCCACTATGGCCAGTAAATCTTTGTAAATAAGAAGATGATCAATGATAATTAAGGTGAATTATGCTCAGTTATAAGATAAATACTAATCTATATGAATATTTATAATGAAATTTAAACTAAAGTGATCTAATTAAAAAAGAATTAAAAAGGCAAGGTAAGACAGAAGAAAGATGTGACTGATCTTTATCTCAGACACCATGACAAAGTTTAAATGTTTCCTAGATATGCACTTAAAACCAATATATGAAATAAAATAGATTAATATTGAATCACAATATATATCAGGAAAACTTCTAAGGAAAATAATACAAAATGCAAATAAGAATTAAGCTTACTTTAAAGATTTATTCCTTTAAGCAGATAGTTGATGCACATCTAAAAATGAAGAGAAAACTAATGAACCTTCAATTAACCTAGCATTAGCACAATTTAACAATTCTACATTTAAAGTTACACAACAAGTATTCACAAGAACAATTCAAATCTAAAATTTAGAATAGACAATTAAGAGAGAAGCCATATAACAATTCATACAAACAAAATGAGATAATCCTTTCAAAATTCTCTGCTTGCATTAGTTTCTCAAATTTTACACTAATTTTTAGCTCAAAAACTCCCTCCTCTTTACAATGGACAATATTCATTTTATATATTTTAAATAAGTATTTCAGTTATTCATATTAAATTACAAGTGTAATGATAACTATATTTTCTACCAAAGTTCTAGAATACACTAGACTTTCCAAAATGAACTGACCTAAAGGCACTGTGCTTTTACAAATTACACATGCCTTTACACAGAAATATTCTATTTTTAAAATATTACATAGTTATACAAAATAATATTCCTTACTAACTTTTATTTTGGGGTCCTTGTGCTAAAGGAGTCCCTTGTTGTTGTTGCCTACCCGGCAAGATTGTCAACCCATAATGTTGTTCATTAATAAACTGAAGATCCACCACATGCTTTATGGTAAGCTCATTTCCATGATCTTATAAGTCCTTAAGGTTATTTTAAATCTTCTCTATATCTCATTTGATACCCATGGCATTTCCTATTTTCTCCTTGGATGAAAGGAGTAAGCCTATGACTTTCTTGTTGACATCTGTTGTCTAGTTTTTCCCCTAGTTTCTTACTTCTTACATGAACTAAAAGGTCATATGTTTGAACTCTTCATCAGTTATGAGACCCAGTGAATTAAGGGTTTTGGGATCTTTTATCAAGCTATCTAAGATATGAGATGTTCCATCTTCCATCTACTGGAAGTCTTTGGCAAGGTCTTCCATTATTTTAGACCAATTGTCCAAGGCATCAATCTTATCAACCAATATGGCCATGGCCATATTTAAATGTGTCTTGCTGATAGTTATAAAATTTAGGACTAGATTCTTAGATAAGACCTTAATCAAGTCTTTTACTTGAAGACTTATAGCTTACCATTGACCAACTTGGCCTATTGCTTAAGAGATTTGATTCTCTATTTCTCTTTATCTAGTCATGATTGCCTTTAAAGAGTTGAATAGGTTAGTCATGGTGTCTTCAAACTTATTGAATTTGTCCTCAAGAATTGATAATATAGTAGACTCTTTCAAATTCTTTTTTTCTTTCAATATACCCTTGATCATTATTTGTAACTGATCATTTTGAGCCTGGGCCACTTCAAGGATCTTCTCCTCAAACATTTTGTCTTGTCCTGGCTTCTGCCCTGCCACTGGAGTTAGACCAACAAAAGGTTAAATATTCTAAAAGGTGAATTATTCACCTTTAACCATGGATTTCTTCTCAATTACTCTTTCCATGATGGTCATCTTAGGGTTGAACTAAACTCCCACTGATGATTCTATCACTTGAGGAGTAGGGATTTTAACTTGTGCTCTACTTGAAGTTCTAGGAGCATCCGTTTATGTCCCACTTGACCCTCCAAGGGTATCCACGCATATTTATTTCTCCTATTATTGTAATGTCACAATCTAAGGATTGAGCTTATCATACACATATATGTTAATAGACTTTGTAATAGCCTAATGGTGGTGTTGAGTAGGAACCTTTTACAACTTGCCATATATGAAGTATTCCAAAATGGAAGGGCCATAAATTAGATTCTCTTCACTAAAAAAATTGATTTCACTCCAAGGATGAGTGAAATTCAACTTGGGTTTTTTCCCCCCTTTTGGACTAGAGTCAGCTCAACTTTCCTTTTGGGTTAGATTGCAAATGGGACTAAGTCTAGAGCTACTTCCTTTCCTTTTTCTTCCTTTACTTCCTCCTCAATTTAGGACTGAGCTTCTTCCATTTGTACTTCTCATTCATCTAATTCATAAACACTAGATAGTACTTTTAATGCATCATCTACTATCTCCTTAGGATCTAATGTAATTATGTCAATTTCTTCAACCTATGACTCTAGTTCTTCAAGAAATGTTAAAATTGATGCTACTTCACCAGGTCTCCTCTCCTCAAGTCTCTTTTTATCTATCCCTTGTGAAACTTATGATTCAAGATGTTGTGTCTCTGCCTATGGCTACATGGGAGGAGGTCTAGAAGATGGTCCTAGTAACAAATGATATTGTTTGGGCCCCATTTGCCATAGATCCTCAGTTATTTTTTGCTCTCTCAATAACCTAGCCTCTAGATTAATATTGAGTTTCTTTAATCTTGTTAACACCTCTGTGAAGGAGGATGCTCTAGTGTACAAGTGATCATAGACACTAGGGTAATTATCATAATTCATGTCGATTTACTTGGCCTTTAGATGTTTTCCAACCTTTTCATTTGGGTCCCAATGTCTCAATTCATCAATTTGTAGATTGAAGGAGGTCATGTGCCGAGAGAAAGTCTCTATGTTGTCCCAATTTTGAAACATAGTCCCACTAATGGTTAAGGGAAAGGAATGGAGCAATCCCTTCCTTTTGCTTCTACATATACCATCTATGTCATGGAATAGTTAGTATGCCACTTCTTGCTCCACCAACTTTGTGGGTATATGGACTAGTAACTTAAAGGGTTGGCTCAGAGTTCCTTCTTTCTAGATTATAGTACAATCTAGATATAGTCAAATGTCCCCAATGATCTCAACATAATTTTTTAGCAAAAGGATAACCCTCATCATAGGGAAACCTATAATGGATTCAACCAAGTTTGGGTATATGTAGTCACATATGAACTAGATATGGTCCTTGTATTTGAATATATGTAATTTGGAATAATATTGGGAGATTGTTTATCTCCCATTAGGTGACCATTCTTTTATGTTAGGGATTTTGGTTATAGCTAACAAGGAATCCAAAAGATATAACATCATATAGAAATGGTTGCGAGTTTTCTTCTTTATTACAGAGAACTATTGTTTCAAGTAAATATTGGTCATCTTTCCCAGAGGGGGAGTAAGACCTCTCTCAACCATTAAATGCATAAAAGGGACCTAGATTTTGTTGACATAGGTGGTGGAGGGGTTTCCATACAACCTATTTAGTAATGACATTATCATTATAATACTGGCCCTAAATTGGGTGATTGGGATCCTTCCATTGAGGTCAAAGACTACTTGGGTTCATAAATATAACCATAGGGTAAGGATGACTTTTAGTTCATTCTTATTGCACCATTCTCTAATTATGGGTAAATCCACCTGAGGCTTGGGTAACTTATAGTAATTCTCAAAGGAAATAGGGGAGATATAATTAATTATTCTAAAACTACATTCATATATTATCATGTCTTGATCAATTTTACAATCCTTAAAAATAGGAGCAATAAAATTGATGAAATGTAGTACCTTTGGCTTTGCTGCCATGTAGTGAAGACTTATCATTTTAATGGTGACCAGGTCATAGTATCTATAATTGATTGATGCAATCTTCTCATCCTCTCTTGTAATGGTTGGTAGCTCCTTAATGGTCCAAAAAAGCTTGGACTAGTTGTTATCTCCTATGTTCAAGGCTACAACATCAAATTTAGTGTCCTTGAAGACTCTCCCTTTTGAATTTATGGTTATATAGAGTTATGTGTCTTCTTTATGTTTTTTTTGGCTACCATGACTATGAGTTCTTCAAATTATTCATTAGCTATCTATAGTTTACCTGTGGATCATTTTCTACTTGCTTATATGGTAATTTGACTCTCTCATACTTGACTTAGGTTAATTTGGGGTTGAATTAGGGCTTTTAAAGATGTTAGGGCTCTTTTATAGGTTTTTCTTAAGCTTTAAAGGTGACATCTTTTGCACTTGAGTGATTTTGTGCCTTAGATTTGATTTAGACCTTGATATTTATACCTTTGATTTTTTTAGCCCACAAAACCTCTAGTTTTGTCACTTTTTACCCATATGGCATCATTGTGGAACTTATATGGCATTTTAATGGAAAGATACTCATTAATGTTCAAAAATTGGCTATTGCCTTTTGAAAAATATGCTTTGTCTCACTCTATTGGATCATTTTGCATAGATCAATGTAAATCATTGATCTTAATCTCAAGAGTTGCACACCATTAGTCGTTATATATATTTGGCTCTGAGTTCATGCCACTTGGTAGTCCCATGGGCATTCTAAGCTCTATACCATCTTAACCTTGCTATCTAACACGTTCTCACCACATGGTAATTCTATGCTTGCTCAGAGCTCTGTTGAAGCTTTGAATTTGGCTATGCTCTATTGGATCAATCTCGTCTAAGTGAATGTGAGTCATAGATCCTGTAAAGATGTACAATATTTAAGTGAGTATCATGACATATAAATAACTTAGCATACATACTTTTAGACTATGTTTTTATTTTGTGTTAATAAACACAAAATAAACTTGAGGCTAAAATATTTAAGCTAGGTTTAGATCATAGTAAAAAGGAGACCCCAAATAATAAAAGGGACTTAATGTAAGGTTTTTAACCTAAGTTTTTATCATATTAATAAACATGATAAAACTTTAGGGTAAAATCTCTCAGCTAAGTTTTATAGCAATAAGACCCTGCATTAGTTATATCGAGCCAATAAAATAGACCAAAAAATCATGGGATATATAAGGACCAAGCATTATATTTTATATTAAGGTTTGGTCAAATGTTTAGAAACATGACTAAATATTAAGGTAAGATTTAAGCTAAGTCTATGGTGTTTACAATTGCTCCCATGTGAATTTAAACTTTGAATGGCTTTAAATAGATTCGATTAATCTGTGATAGGTCAAAAGCTAATGAAAGATAAATTTTAACATTGAAGTATAGAATCCTAAGCATGCTAATTATCCAAATAAGATTCCATGGATCCTAAAAGATGGAGAATAAACATATTCATTCATCCAAGTGAGATTGGTTTTTGAGCTTAAATTTGATAGTCTTGTAGACATCGATTATGGCCTCATGGACATCAATTGATGGTCATGAGGACATAAAATTTAAGCTCATAGAATTAACCATAGAGGCTAAAATTTGATGATCTCATGGACATTGATGACATCCTCATAGACATTAATTTATGGTCGTGAGAACATAAAATTTAAACTCGCATAACTATCCATAGGGTCTTAAATTTGATGGTCTCAGACATTAATGACATCCTCATAGACACCAATTGGCAGTCATGATAACATCAAATTTAAGCTCATGAAATATAGTAGGTCCCTTAGAAACTTTGATTCAATACGTGTCATTTAATTGATCTCACTCGATTAAATGTAGGTCTTCGATTATGATTCAGGTAGTAGGACGTCATTGGCTCCTGCAGTCATAAGGGGATTAAGTGAGCTTGGGACCATTTAAAATTTAGACCAACATAAAAAATAAGTATTTTACATAAAATGAATACCCTTTGAATAATTTAAAGTCATTACATAATTTGTATCCTAAGGTTTTATTGTATTGATAAATACAATAAAAAACTTAGGGTAAAACTTAGGTTAAGTTTATGATATAATAAAAAGGACCCATTTTAATCCATGATGATCTCACTCGATAAGATCTTTAGCATCCACATGAATGGAAACCATTGATTATGATCTAAGAAATTGAACATGATTGTCTTTATGGATTAATTCTTCAATTTATCAAGTTTTTATCACTTCGTTTGATCAACTTTGCCTGCTTAAGTGTGGGTTGTTGATCCTATAAATAAGCACATGGTTTAAGTCAGGGCTTGGAGACATATAATACTTAGGATAAATTCTTAAGACTAAGGTTTTGTTTGTATTAATAAACATGAACAAGGCCTTAGGACTAAGACATTAATCCAAGTTAGTAACATATGAAAAAGACTAAATATACATATTAAAATAAAATGGCACAAAGGGCTCGAGATATAAAAGATACCTATTATATAGTTTTTAGACTAAGGTTTGGTCATGTTGAAAAACATGACTAAGCCTTAGTATAAAAATTTAACTAAGTCCATATAATATTAAAAAGTTTCAATGTAATTTTATTCCCACCAAATTTGAATTCGAATGAGGGGTCTAAGCTAGGGTTTATGAATGAGGGTTTCAGGAAGATTGAACATGGATTCAATTTGAGTTTTAACAAAACAAATGATAGTAAAAGGTTAAATTAATATGAAATCATTAAAATTATGAAACCCAAACATTGTCTACCTCCAATGGACATTTATTAGGCATGTAACCTAAAATAAGAAGATCCAAAGTTAACAAACTTTAGACAAGGTTAAGCTAGATCCATGAATAAGTAGACCAACTAGAATATGGTGTGGATGATCTTCAAATATGAATAATGTGAAAACATGGTACTAATGTTTTGATTAAATGGATGTTTAATTTTAAAGTATAAATTTACATAATTTTAACATAAGGGTCCTCATTTTTTAAGAATGGGGGTATGCTTACCTCAATAGGTTCCAAATATCTTTGGTGCAAATTTGATTATGTATAAGTAGATCGATGGTGCAAGTAAAGTCAAAATTTATATGAATCTTGGGATTGCATCATGTTTGAGCAACTGAATCATGATCTATGACTCATATTCAATCATACATCTAGATCCAATGATGTGAGCAAGGTCAAAAGGTCAAGGAGCTGAAATCAAAATAAATGTTACCAATTATCATATTATCAAGATCTCAAATCAATGATCAATGGCTAGTGTTGAAAGTTGAAGCAAATAAACTCTAAGAGGGGTCGACTGGGTGAATTTGACTAGACTCCAAATGGATAAGATCGACTACATGTTTAAATTATGAAAAATTAAATTATATAATGGAATGAACAATGTGGCAAGGAAGGCCACATGCACAATTACATAGGATAAAAGGACTCTATGGTAAAGCAATCTCTTTGATCTCATATGCTGCCATGAAAGCTCAATTGAAGACTAAAGATAAATAGTGACTGTTAGATGTAAAGAATAGAATCTAGGAAAGCAATGAGTGACTATAGATGGTAAATACAAATGTCTATAAGATAGATAAAAACTTGGAAAATGTTTGTGACTATCATAACATATGTGATGACTCTTTTATTTCAATTTCAAATGCTCAAGAGATGATCCATGATGAAAATAATTTCACAAAGGCTAGTTAAAGAATCTCTACACCATTTTGGAGAGTTTGTCATGATTTATATAGACATTTGTCTTAAGAGGCATTCATAGTCTATTTCACACTTAGTTACACCTAAAACATAACTGGTTCTCATGCCTGGACATGTGTTCTAGTGGCTCTTGAACTTCTTTCTTTTATCCTCTCTATGAAGTTCTACAAGTAGCTACCATTTTGGCATTTGTAATCTAATACCACACCATGTATGGCAAAGTCCTACTAGTTTTGACATTATACTTTACCTTCAAACAATAAATGTAATTTTATTTGAGTTTATATATCAGCTTTTCCAAGTGTGTGAAGAGATGTATAGTGAATACTTAATAGATATTCATCTATCCTTGCTTTCTTTCAGTTTTTCCATGTTTGATGCAAGTGATTTCAGTATAACAGGTCATATGAATTATATTAAAGTGTATGAAATCTATCTTAAGTGTATAATGAGCCTTAGTATATGCAACTGATCTATGGTCTTATTTGCCTTGGAAAGTCTTTATGCATCTTGTTGTCCCTAAAAAGTGATTCCTCATTTTTCAAACAACATAGGACTATTTTGGTCCTGCATGGCCAAAATTGTTTTTCCCCTTTCCAAAAATTTGTTTTGAAACATTCAATTTCGTCACTTTCTCAAAAATTTTGGTAAAGGGACTAATAAGTTCAACATGTTCAAAGGCCTCTATAGGCAAGTTCAATCAAAAGGGACTAGTCTCTCACACTTGGACACTTTCAGTACAGGTTCAACACTTTGGTTCAATCAAAAAAGGGTCATCGACAATCTTCTAATAAAATGAACCAATGAACCATTGAACCTTGAACCACTTTGGTTCAAAGTTCAATCGTTTCAAATTTCCACAGCCCCAAGCAATTAACGAGTCTCAAAATCTTGAACCATTTAAGCTCGAACCATTTTGGTTCATCGGTTCAACGAGTTCAACATTCAATCGATTCAACACATGAAACAAAAAGAGTCAAGTGGATGCTGCCAAGTGTCATTAGTTGAGCCCTTTTATGCTTTGTTTTGGAGAAGTGGTGGAATGTGCCACATGTCCCTTTTTGGAAACTCATCAGAAGCTACCACATGTCTGCATCTACGCAAGTGCTAGAAATATTCAGATCACACCACATGTCAGCGTTATAACTCAGTGCAACTTGACATGTGTCAACATTCACTTCTTAGAGTTCCTTATAAGCTATAGGGTCCCTTTCAGTAAATCTTCTTCTTGAGTTCTGTGGAGAGTGACAAGTGGCAACTACAGAAGGCTTCATTATGTTTTTCCTAAGAGCAGTGGACCATGCCCCGTGTCCCCTCCAAAGATCGGTGGAGGCCAAGTGTCATCATCCACAAGAGCTCGACTGAGCCCCAAATGTTTCTACGATGTTGCAAAGGCCTAAGGAAGTGGATGCTACCAAGTGTCAATAGTAAAAGATGCCATGTATCCTAACCTGTTCTTGCAAAAGATGACACATGACACTTGTTCAAAGAGCGGATGCTGCCAAGTGTCACATGCCGAGGCACAATTTCAAATGAAGTTTCATGGAGTGGAACCCATCATGTGTCCTAACCTAGTGCAATAGAAGCTACCACCTATATGAATCCATGCCCCCCTTAGCCTCTGATAGTTTCAAAGCTTATTCCAATAATCTTATTTCAAAATAGCGAATGCCACCATGTGTCTTCACCTGCATCACGGCATGATGACAGGCCCATGGACATCAAATTTAAAGTGACCAGCTAGCCGTTAACCTTTAATAAGGAAAAGACCCATGAATGCCAAATTAGTTGCATTCAAGTGTCTATTGATTTTTATGGACTCAAAAGATGAACCCATATGCATTTGAAAAAGCCTAAGGCCAGGATCAAGAGAAGGAAGAGACAGAGAGGGAAACTCAGTAGGAGTTACTGTCGGTAGCTGAAGCAATTCACTGGGTAGATATTTGGGAGCTGGTAATATTGAAGGTGCCATCTGCTTATCCCCTTAGAGGGGAAGACAGAGTAGATAGTTGCATGGCTAATTAGGTGAATGAATGAGTGATTCAGGCTAAGGAGGAGGCACTAAGAGAGGAATCGACATGCCACATTTAAGGCAGCCGCCCTACTCTAGTAGGGCCCTTCCATACAAAACCAATAATGCATCCAAGGCATTAAGTGCGTCGAATGGGTCACTTCATTGGGAGAAAGTGCCAAGCCTCCCTTAAGCCTCTATATATTGTAATCTCTTGTGTTATTTCAAGGGGGATCTTTTTTATTATTAGAAGAAAAACTCTGCCCAAATTGAAAGGCATTAATGAGACTTTGAGCTTAGATTATAATTCATATTATTTTATCTAAATGAGAAGACAAGTTACTTGTAGATGTTGTGTTGTTATAGCTTGTGTTATTTTAAGAGATTGTTCGTATGTCTATTTCCTAGGAGCTTTCTTGTCCATTTGATTTAACAAGCAGAACTAGTGGAGGTGATCAGGAAGATGCCATGAAGGCCAACTATGGGACGACATTGTTCCCCCATAAGTACCTTCAGTGTGTTTGCATTTTCCTTTCCTATGTAAAGAGTCTTAGGATGACATGGTGCCCCCATTGTTCTTCATTTTTCTCTCTCAGGTTGCTGGTCACTTAATACCCCCATTACTAGTTACTTGCTACTTGAAAGATTTTTGCTACTTGCTGAAGACCACTTCTAAAAGAAGAAAAGTGCCTTTTGTCATTGCACCAAGATTTCTACTATTTAGGAAGGAATCTGGCTCTTGGCTGAAAGTTGCTTCTAAAAGAAGAGAAGTACCTTCCCCATCACCCAGGATTTCTTCCTTGTTTATTAGCATCATCTCTGAAAAAAGAGAGATGGATGGTTCATCCCACCCCTATGTCTTACTTTCTGCATATATATATTATATATAACCTCCGTATATTTAATAGGGAACCTCTCCTTGATGAGAGGAGAGATTTGTCCCCTTGTGATGCAATAAACCTACACATCTAGAAGACCAATCTCCCTATGTTGTGGTGATAGGAACTATTTTGAATGCCAGTTAGTTGGTCGACAAAATATTCACCCAATAGTTTTTGGCAACTTCGCTGGGGAAGGACAAGCAATTTCAAGCCTCAAGCTTCAAATTGAAGTGTGACCAGTCCTTTTCCATTTTTGATTCATAATCTGGCAACCCCATGCTATACCAAAAGCCAGAGAGCTCAAGGTGTTGTTGATCCTATCTTTGAGTTGGCACAGCAAAGAGATTTCAACTTGTTTTCTCCCCAGCCCCAAGTTCAACGATCTAGAAGTGTCCCTCCTACCCATTCTAGGACACCAACACAAGGCAGAGCTACTTTTCTTGCAATTAGCAAAGCCTTGCCTATCCAAGTTCTACCCAAATTTATTATCCCCACTTTCAATAATCCTATCATGGTAGCTCGAGGCCCCTAGGGTAACTCTTTTGGCCCACTTAATTTAACTCCACCACTGCATGAACTTCCACAAAGCTTGAGAAAGAATTTCCCCAAATTATTTGGGGATGGAAAAGTCCATCTTGATGAACATGTAGCTGCCTTCAACATAGCCTACAGTGTGATAGGCATAGAATTTGAGGACGTTGCAGTTATGCTTTTCTTGGAAACATTACAAGGTGCTGTTGTAGACTAGTTTTACCACCTGCAAGCCTAATTAGTGACTGATTGGGACACACTCAAAGCCAAATTTGAGGCCAGATTCAAGCCTACAGAGGATGCACACACTTTGTTGGCCCAACTCACACAAATGAAAAAGGAGCCCCAAGAGCCTATGGGGGATTTCATAAAAAAGTTTGATAAGCTGAGGAATTGGATTCCTGTTATTACTCAGTCGACCCCTAAAAACCTCAAATGCTTCTTCATTAACTCACAACTACCTAAAGTGAGTTTCCTACTAAGAAGAGCTGGTCACATAGATCTTGAAGCTGCTCAAGATTTGGCTACCGAAGTTGAAGATGACCTTATCTTAGTAGGAAAGATAAGGAGGGACCCAAATAAAGGCAAATCTTCTTTTTATTCAAAATATTCCCCTTCCACCACCACTAATCCTATGATGTAAAAGCTAGCAAATGAAGTGCTAGCTCTCAAAAGGCAAGTGACGCAAGGAATGTCATCCACTCTTGCATACAGAGATATACCCAGGAGGACATTTTAGAATCAGGTGTACCAAGGCAATGCTACCAAGAATCAGGGATAGCAAAATCACCTTCCTCCTCCATAGAGGAATCTCGCCCTCGAAGCACCTCCAACTGACTCAACAGTTGGATATCTTGAAGTTGAATCGGACTTCTCATCCCAGCCTGAGTTGAATCTTGAAGAAGATGTTAATCTCTTCACTGAGGAAGAAGAAGAATTAGTTGGTGACTCCCATATTAGTTTCCTAAACTATTAGGATGAACCCAGGAGTAAAGGCAATGTAGTTGAGGGGTCATATGTTGTATTCACTCAGTCTAAGAATCAATCAGCTCAACAAGCTGATAAGGAGAAAGTAGAGGAGTAACCTCAGCCAGCAGTTTCAATTACTAAGCAGGAATCCACTCTCCCTTTTTATCCAAAAGGCCTGATGATTACAAGAAAGGTAAGTACCCCAAATGCCCCTATGCCTTTTACTTCAAACTCACAGTCTAGTACTTCCCCCCTAAAACTCAAAAAGATGAGCTCTCATCCTCTATACCTAGTTCATTTCCAGCATTTGACATAATTGATCATATTAAGAAAACCAAGATTCAAATGTTTGAATTTGAATTCTTGTAGTCCCATCCTGAACAATTAGATGCATTGGTTCAATATGTTAGAAACTAGAACATCCCTGTTGAACAATTAGTTCTCAAAGTGACTCATGATCCCCCCAAGGATGCATCCACTAGGAACAATCTTGTCATTTCCCCTCCTACCGCTCCTAGTAGGACTAAACCTTTTTATGTCTCATTGCTAATAAATGGATGGCAGCTAAATAATTACATTATTAACTTTGACAATTTAGACAATGTCATGCTTGCTAAAGTAGCCAAATCCCTTGACCTCACGCTGACCAAGATGTTTGGTAGGTGCTTCTCTATGGAGAACAAACAAGTGCCACTATTGGGGCAAATAAAAGATGCCTAATTTGCCTTTACTACCTTTATAGACAAAAGAATCAAGATGACTATCTTGGTAGTAGACATCCCAACATCATATGGTATCCTTCTTGGGCAGAATTTCTACAGGGATGTTGGTGGTGAATTGAGCATGGATTTATTAGAGGCAAGGATTCCAATCAAAGGTGTCATGAAGAGGCTACTTCTTGAAAAAGAAGAAAAATACATAGTTACCCAGACCTCAGCACCTGAAGCTCAAATCATGTTTGAGTTTTCAGGCCTGGGTAATTACTTTCTATCCACGGATGAAGTTCATGAGGCATCTAATGAAGCTCCTGTAGGTGACAACCTAGAAATGTAGTCAAGTGGAATAGCAAAAGAATTGGTGAAGCCCAATGCAAGTGTGGAAGAATCCCCTCCTCAGAATAAAAAAGAACCCCAAGGGAAATCAATATCAAATGAGGTATGGATTCTTGAATTTGATGGCAACTGCTCCTCCACCAGTTCAGGAGCTGGGGTTGTGTTAATATCTCCTCAAGGAGATATTTTTCCTTCATCTTATAAGTTTTAATTTAGCAACACCAATAACACAACCGAGTATGAATCTCTTTTGTTGGGATTAAGAGTTGCTAGGGACAAAGGCATCAAGTTCCTTCATGCCAAAGGAGATGCCAAACTAGTGGTTTATCAGGTAAAGAACTTGTACCAAACCAAGAATGAAAGATTGCATCATTACCACAATCTAGTTTGGGACTAGCTTGAAGACTTTGATGCTTTTAGCATCTCTATAGTTCCCAGAGAATTTAATGACTGGGCAGATGCCATTGCTACTTTAGCTACTCTCTTGGTCCCCCACCTAGACTTCAAAGGAGACAGGTACACTATTGAGCTGGTCTTTAGACCAAGCGTGCCTAATAATGCCAGTTATTGGTAGGTATTCAATAATGACAATCACATCATTGCCTTCTTGGAGCAGAAGGATAACTTCGAATGGCTGCATTTTGAAGGCAGTGAACCTTAAGAGCCTAAATCGACTCCTAAATCGATTTCAAGCACAAGTGAGGAGTTCTTGAAAATGAAAGGGAATAAAATTCCCAAAGGCCTCATTTCCCTTAAGAAGCTATTTGATAAACATGATAGATTCATCAAATAGCAGTAAATGGATTCAAGCTCCTCCCAGGAGTTTGATCAAATAAATCTGGGAACCAAGGTAAACCCCAAGATGGTGAACATCGAGAAGTGTTGTACTCTTGAAGAATGTTTCAAGTTCACCACTTTGCTTAACGAATACATGGATGTCCTAGCATACTCCTATGATGACCTGAAATCACTCTAGCCTGATGAAATCTAACATAACATTCTTCTCAAGGCTGATTCAACACCTTACAGGCAAAAGTCTCAGCATTATAATCCAAAAATATCAGGTACTATTTTATCAAAGATTAAAAAAATGCTAAATGCCAGGAAAATCTTCCCAATCCATCATTCCACCTGGATTGCCAATATAGTGCCTGTAAGGAAGAAGAATGGTGAAATTCACCTTTGTGTGGATTTTAGAAATTTGAATTAGGCATCCTTGAAGGATAATTATCCTTTACCAATCATGGATCAAGTGCTACAGATAGTGACAGGCTCAAAGATGTTATCAATGCTAGATGGCTTCTCAGGATATAACTAGGTCAAGGTTGGTGAAGCAGACCAGCATAAGACCGCTTTCACCACACCTTAGGGCATGTTTGCATATAAAAGGATGCCTTTTGGCTTGATAAATGCTGGCACCACCTTCCAAAGAGCAATGGACCTTGCTTTCAAGGATGAGATGGGTAAGTTCATCATAGTTTATCTTGATGACTTGAGTGTCTTCTCTAAGCATCACCCAGATCATGTGATCCATTTGCAAGTGCTGGAATGCTACTACTAGAATGGCATTTCCTTAAATCCCAAGAAGTTAGTCTTTAGAGTAATAGAGGGGAAACTTCTCAAACACGTTGTGTCCAAAGGAGGCATAAAGATTGACTTAGACAGAGTCAAATCTATCCAAGAACTTTCCTTGCCCATAAGCAAGACTGTTGTTCACTCTTTCTTTGGGGAGGTGAATTTCTTACGAAGGTTCATCCCTAAGTTTGCTGAGAAGACTAGGCACATTGTAAACATGATGAAAGGAAAAGCCACCTTTAGATAGACTAAAGAAGGCAAGTCGGCCTTTGAGGATGTCAAGACTGCCATTGCCCATGCTCCAATTCTGGCTTGCCTAGACTATAGCAAAGAATTCACTATCTACAGCTATGCTTTAAAACATATGCTTTTAGCAATTCTGGTTCAACAAAATAAAGAAGGTATGGAATCTCCCATTTCCTTCATGAGCTATCCTCTTAAAGATCATGAGTTGAAGTACTCAAATATGGAGAATCACACTTACATAGTGTGAAGGTTGTGAAACATTTTCATTTCTGCATCCTCAATTCTCGAGTGACTGCCTTGGTCCCTGACACAATAGTGAAATCTATACTGACTCAATAGGAATTTGGGATGAAAAGAGGCCACTAGGTTGCAAAAATCTAGGAGTTTGATCTAATCATCAAGCTAATGAAGCTGGTGCATGGAAAGGGGCTATGCAACTGATTACTGATAACAAGCCAGGAGAGACAGAGCATGAAGAGCTGGAAGTGGATGACTCACCTACAGTCCTCTTTGTCTCCACCACAAATGAGTGGTATTGAGGTATTGCTCATTTCCTTACTTATGGTGAATGTCTTGTGAACCTGTCTTACAAAGAAAGGAGGACCATCAAGCTAAAAGTCACTAATTTTGTCCTCTGGGATAATGGCCTATACAAGAGGCACCTTGATGGAACATTCCTTTATTATGTGGACAAGGAGCAACAAAGCTGACTCCTGAAGTCCTTCCACAATTTGGCCTATGGGGGACATTTTTCTACCCTAGTGACTGCCAATAAGATCCTATGAGCTAGGTACTATTGGCCAACTATCTTTCGAGATACATACAAGTGGGTCAAGGGATGTGAATTGTGCTAGTAGTTTGTCGAAAGGCCCAAGCTAGTTACCCTGCCTCTCAAACTAGTGGTCATAGAAGAGCCTTTCCAGCAATGGGGAATTGACTTTATTAGTGTTGTGAACCCATTGTCAAGTGTTGGACATGATTATGTCCTTATGGCAATAGACTACTTCACCAAATGGGTGGAAGTAGTTTTGACCAAACATGCTACCTTAGAAGTAGTATGCAATTTCCTCAAAGAAAACATTATGTCCAGGTTTGGGGTCCCAATCAAAATTGTCACTGACAATGCCACCTGCTTCACTTCCTAGGAGATTACTCAATTTTGATTTTGCTACAAAATTACACTCTCCCATTCCTTTGACTACTTCCCACAAGGGAATGGACAGGCTGAGTCAAGCAATAAAAACCTAGTGACTATCATCAAGAAGCTGGTGGATGATAACCAAAGGACTTGGCATAAGACATTGGTTGATGCTCTATGGGTAGATATAATTACTCCAAATAGAGCAATTGGTATGTCTCCCTTCCAACTTCATTATGGTGTAAATGCTAAGATACCAATCACCTTGGAATTGCCAGCATTGAAATTGGCTAAGGCGATTGAAGATCAAACATATGAAAGCTCACTTGAGAAGAGGATCATGTGCCTTGTTGAGCTGAATGAGTAGAGAACTAAAATGGTGGACTGAATTACTGCTCATCAAATTCTAGTGAAGAATCTCTTCAACCAAAAAGCAAAGAATCGTGATTTCTAGATTAGAGATCAAGTCCTGTTGTTGGACAAGAGAAGAGAACCAAAGGGGATGCACGAAAAGTTTGATTCCCTATGGAGAATCCCCTTTACTATTCATCAGCTCAATGGTAAAAATAGTTTCTTGTTGAAGTATCAAGATGGAACTCTCTTTTCTCTACCTCATAATGGGCAACATCTGAAGCACTTCAACTCTTGAAGTATCGAATGAGTTCCCCTGTACATATGTATATTTGTATAGTCTATTGTTCTATTTTGTTCATTTTGTTTTCATTTTTTGGAGCCTTTCTTTTTTGGGTAGCATGACTCCATAGCCCAATGGCACACTTCAAGGCACTGGAGATTCTAGTTTCTACTCCCCTCAGCTATTCTAAGTTGTCATCTGAAGGAAGTTCCCCAACAAGAGCCAATTATTGTCCCTAAAAAGTGATTCCTCATTTTTTAGACAACATAGGACTATTTTGGTCCTGCATGGCCAAAATTGTTTTTCCCCTTTCCAAAAATTTGTTCTAAAACATTCAATTTTGTCACTTTTTCAAACTTTTTGGTAAAGGGACTAACAGGTTCAACAAGTTCAAAGGCTTCTATGGGTGAGTTCAATCAAAAGGGACTAGTCTCTCACACTTGGACACTTTTGAGACAGGTTTAATGCTTTGGTTCAATTGAAAAAGGGTCATCGGCAATCTTCTAATCGAATGAACCAATGAACCATTGAACCTTGAACCACTTTGGTTCAAAGTTCAACCATTTCAAAGTTCCACAACCTCAAGCACTTAATGAGTCTCAAAAGCTTGAACCATTGAACCTTGAACCATTTTGGTTCATCAGTTCAATGGGTTCAACATTCAATCGATTCAACACATGCAACAGAAAGAGTCAAGTGGATGCTGCCAAGTGTCATTGGTCGAGCCCCTTTATGCTTTATTTTAGAGAAGTGGCAGAATGTGCCACGTGTCCCTTTTTGGAAACTCATCGAAAGCTGCCACATGTCTGCATCCATGTAAGTGCTAGAAATATTTGAATCACACCACATGTCAGTGCTGTAACTCAGTGAAGCATGACACATGTCGGTGTTCACTTCTCAGAGTTCCTTATAAGCTGTAAGGTCCCTTTCAATAAAGCTTCTTCTTGAGTTTTCCAGAGGATGACAAGTGGTAACCATAGAAGGCTTCACTATGTTTTTCCTAAGAGTAGTGGACCATGCCCCATGTCCCCTCCAAAGATCAGTGAAGGCTGACAAGTGTCATCATCTTCAAGAGCCCGACTGAGCCCCAAACATTTCTATGATGTCGCAAAGGCCCAAAGAAGTGAAATATGCCACATGTGTTGACATATTCTTGTGGAAGATGACACGTGACACTTGTTTAAATAGTGGATGCTGCCAAGTGTCACATGTTGAGGCACAGTTTCAAATGAAGCTTCATGGAGTGGAACCCCCCGCATGTCCTGACCCAGTGCAGTGGAAGCTACCACCTGTCTACATTTATGCCCCCCAACCTTTGATAGTTTCAAAGCTTATTCCTATAAGCTTATTTCAAAATAGTGGATGCCACCATGTGTCTTCACCTACATCACGGCATGATGATAGGCCCACAGACATCAAATTTAAAGCAACCAACTAGCCGTTAACCTTCAATAAGGAAAAGATCCATGAATGCCAAATTAGTTGCATTCAAGTGTCTATTGATTTTTGTGGACTCAAAAGATGAACCCAAACGCATTTGAAAAAGCCTAAGGCTAGGATCAAGAGAAGGAAGAGACAAAGAGGGAAACTCAACAAGAGTTACTATCGATAGGTGAAGTAATTCACTAGGTAGATATTTGGGAGTTGGTAACATTAAAGGTGCCATCTGCTTGTCCCCTTGGAGGGGAAGACAGAGTAGATAGTTGTGTGGCCAAGCAAGTGAATGAATGAGTGATTCAAGCTAAGGACGCACTAAGAGAGGAATTGACATGCCACATTTAAGGTAGCCACCCTACTCCAGTTGGGCCCTTCCTAACAAAACCAAGAATGCATCCAAGGCATTGAGTGCACTGAATGGGTTACTTCAATGGGAGAAAGTGCCAAGCCTCCCTCGGGCCTCTATATATTGTAATCTCTTGTGTTATTTCAAGGGGGGTCTTTTTGATTATCAGAAGAAAAACTCTGCCCATATTGAAAGGCATTACTGAGACTTTGAGCTTAGATTGTAATTCATATTATTTTATCTAAATGAGAAAACAAGTTACTTGCAGACGTTGTGTTGTTATAGCTTGTGATATTTTAGGAGATTGTTCGTATGTCTAGTTCCTAGGAGCTTTCTTGTCCATTTGATTTAACAAGCAGAACTAGTGGAGGTGATCAAGAAGGTGTCCTAAAGGCCAACTATGGGATGACGTTGTGCCCCCATAAGTACCTTCAATGTGTTTGCATTTTCCTTTCTTGTGTAAAGAGTCTTGGGACAATGTGGTGCCCCCATTATTCTTCGTTTTTCTCTCTTGGGTTGCTGGTCACTCAGCACCCCCGTTACCAGTTACTTGCTACCTGAAAGATTTTTGCTGTCTGTTGAAGAACACTTCTAAAAGAAGAGAAGTGCCTTCTATCATTGCACCAGGATTTCTACAATTTAGGAGGGAATTTGGCTCTTGGCTGCAAGTTGCTTCTGAAAGAAGAGAAGTACCTTCCCCATCACCTAGGATTTCTTCCTTGTTTATCATCATCATCTCTGAAAAAAGAGAGATGGATGGTTCATCCCACCCCTATGTCTTAATTTCTGCATATATATATTGTATATAACCTTTGCATATTTAATAGGGAACCTCCCCTTGATGAGAGGAGAGATTTGTCCCCTTGTGATGCAGTAAACCTACACATCTGGAAGACCAATCTCCCTATGTTATGGTGATAGGAACTATTTTGAATGCCATTTAGCTGGTCGACAAAATATTCACCCAACACATCTCACCTTCATATTGAAACACTATTGTTAGTACATATTAGGACTCTTAGACTACTGTTATATGTCTTATCTCTTTGTGATAGAGTATGATAGTCTTGTGGAAGACATCTTGGTGCATCACCCTTTTAGAATAGGTTTATTTCATGAAATTTCTAACCCTTTTCCCCCACAAGCAAACATTAGATAGGTAATAAGCTTTTCAAGTTACATTCATGAAACTAGCCATTTAAATCTAGAGCTTACACTATATGTACACCCACATACCTAAAAGTGTTCCCATGTTCCCAAATCTGGAAGAGGCTTAAACACCCTCTTATAAAAAGGTCTTGTTTTATTATGTTGTAATTATGAAATTTAATTAAACGTAGTGCATTTTAACCTTGTGAATGTTATTTTTTATAACTATATAGAACTTAGTATGATTTGGATGCTTACATTTTGAAAAAGAGTGTGGTAAGTTATAACCCTATCCTTGAGTTGCGTAGTTTGAACCTTGTGTGTTACCATAAGTGATTCAAGAGTAAGTGAGCAATTAGGATCTTGATAGGTTGATTTTATGTCCCCCTCTTCATTATAAAGAATGAATGTGCATTCCTACATATGAGATAATTATTAAGTTAATTTATTTTATTTTGAGATGACCATTTGGGTTACAATTATGGTTCACTTGGGTGTTCATTTGAGCATAGAATAGTGGTTGAATGTGTGAGTACATTTTTTCTTATATGTATGACTACTCTACTTAGACATGTTAATTGAGATTTAATAATTATTTATCCATGTGAATCAATTGTGATAGTGCAACTATGGATATCACTTCATTAGTGACATTACTTGAGAGTTATCAACACATAACATTGCTTTACATTAGAATAAGAAAACCAAGATTGAAATAGAAAATCATTTGAGTTAAGTGCAACAATCAAAATTGATGTATTATTTTATGAGAGACTTGTATAACAGCTAATTCAAATACTTTGAGACAGTTGGCAAATTTTTTGAGGTATTTTTGGCACTAGGTGCCAAACATGAGGTTCACACTTGGTTTATTTATACATAGTTATATCAGCACTTATTATTTAGAGGCATAGGGAGGATTATTGTTGTTCTTATTTCTCCTACCTTTAGGAGGTAGTTGAGATTTACTTTATTACCTCTGTAAGGTAATCATGTTGCTCTTTTGGGAGGTATATGGAGGATGATATGATGTTTTTTCCTAACTCAAGGAGGTAGTCGAGTTGATTTTATTCTCTCACCTCTTGGAGGTGATTGAGTTTTATTGATTCATTCTCCCCTTGGGTGACTTTTTATAGTCATATAGTTTAAGTAATGTGATGTGATGTTTTTGGTTGATTTTGCTTTGAGAACCATCACTAGTCCTTGAACTTGTAGTAGAAATTAATTATTCTTTAAGAATTTTGAACATTTATAAGTTATTTTATGAAACTTGAAGTAAATGAATTCACATTTGATTTCATTTGAATTTAATTTTATCTATTTTGATGACTTGATAATTATGACATGGACTTATTTTGTTTGAATGGCACCAACTTATTTTGAATTTGGAATTGTGATTTTTTTATTTCATTTACGGATTGACTTTTTAATTTATTATTTTAGCATTTGATTATTTAAAATTATTATGATGTTTTGGTTTTTTACAAATGTTGGTTCATGTATTTTCTATATATGTGTTGTAATGTATGCAGTGTGTCCTATGTGGGGGAGAAGAAGTATCTTGAAAAAGCTATTGGGTTGAGATAGGAATCCATTTAGAACAGGTTCATGACACCATCCTTCCCAACTACTAGATGTGGTATTGATTATTCTCTCTAAATATTATTGTGGCTATTTATTTGGGAGGTCTAAGAAGGCTAAGAGGTCTAAGGAGGGAATAAGGAGGTTTTGAGAGATCTAAGTAGTTGGAACATCTAAGGAGATTGGATGATATTTTGTTGATGTAGTTGATGGGGACTATTATTTCTTTCACATAGGATTGTTCTTGATATTATTTCAACATTGTATGCTTATTATATGACTTGGTATTCATTTTATTGTTGCTTTTTACAAAATAGATATAATAAAATATTATGGTGGATCAGTTCTTTTACTCTTGTTTAGTGATCTTGATAGTTCATAATATTAGTTGATAGTGAATATAATATATGAAAATTCTTTAGAGTTATAATATTTTTTTTAGTAGAAACAACATGGTAGTATGCTTGATTAATAGTTGACTCAGCTATGTATATCTAAACGGTATTATAGTAATTGTATTAGTTCCACGGTTTGACACTATCCTTCTTATTCCTATTGTACAATGGGATGGTACAAGGATTATTTATAAGAGGAACTTATGTTCTATCATATCATAGTATTGATAGCATCATTTTAGTGTTAGCACTTCTTTTTACCCTTTGGAAATTAACTATTTGATTTTTTAATATCATGAGGATTCACTTAGTAACGAATTTCAAATAATTGAGAATGTGGTGGACTCTACTACATGATTTTATTTTGTAAGCATTGAGGACAATGCCTTTTTTAAGGGGGTGAATGCAATACTCTTCTCAAGTTCTACAATATTTTATTGATGATGTGTCATCATGTGGATGATTAGTATGTCGAGTGTGTCATTGTGTTCAACATGCAAGCAAGATGTATTGTGTTTAGTGGTTAGTCTTGATTCAGTTACCTTATTGTGGTGACTTAGAATTAGGTTCATTATGACTCATGTGGGACTACCTTGTACTTTATGTATTTAATGCTAACAATTAATTATATTATCACTTCTTGTGATATTTATGCCTTTAAGGGTTTTCTATGTTGATGAGTCACTTTTTTTAGGTCTATCCATTAGACTGGATTTATATAAATTTAAAATGTTGCTTTAACTGTAAAATGGTTGTGTTTTATTTAAATTGTATCTCTTGGTGTTTTGATAATAAAATCTAATTTTAAAAATGAGAATAATAACATTGTGATCAAGTTCAGGTAATATTCCATAATGGTCATAAATAAGATTTTATATTAATATATAGTTGTATAAATACATGTACATTGAAATGGTATTTTTGTAAATAAGGAGATTAAATAAATAAATAATTAATTTCAGATATTACCATTTCCATAATCATACATATTAATATATATATATATATTTATATATTAATAAAAGTTAAATAGCATTACTGGTTTTGTAATAAACTTAATATATTTAGTTACTTGATGTTCTAAATGTAATAATTAATTTAATCAAATAAAGATAAAAATTAATGATAAATCCATTAATTAAATTAAAGAAAAAGTGAAAATCCTAATCCTAAAAATAAAATAATAAAATAAGCATGGTTCTCCCATAATAAAGTTAACCTAATGGGAGAGGAGCCATTTTGGAAGTTTGTCTAAGGGAGAAGAATAGGTAGAGGGAGAAAGAAGCATGAAGATGGAGGAGGAAGGAGTGATGAAGATAAAATAGCAAGCAAGGAGCTTCAACTAAACTAGGCAAAGGATTCTCCTCTCTAAATCCATGTTTATTTTTCCAAAATAATGAACAAATGAAAATAAAAAATGTGTTTTAGAATGATTTGTTTTCAATATATATATATATATACACACACATAAACCCTAGACCTTTAGAAATCTTTTGATTTATCTCATTTTCCCTCCTAGAATGAATAGAATGAGTTCTAGTTTGTTTTTACAAGAGATATCTATTCTCTCTATATATGCAAGTATGTATGTATGTATGCTCTCAAAATATATATACTTATATATATATATATATATATATATATATATATATATATATATATATATATATAAATTACTGCATAATTATTTTACATTTATATTTAATTTTATTAAATTAAAAAAAGAACAAAGAAAATAAGTTTATTAAATTATTTATTTATATATAGTTTTTTAATTAATATAGGTGGGGTTGGAGGGGCATATTATGCTGTATTTGCCCCCTCCCATAATAGGGAGGGGAGGGAGATGGCTAGTTGGCCCACCCCACCCTTGGGCCAGGCCTAGTAGATAGCCCTGATTGCAGAGGGAGAGGGACTGCCAGGGGAGGGGGATGGAAGATATGCCATATATTCCCCCTCTCATAATAGGGAGGGGAAGGTGATGGCCAGTTGGTCCACCCCACCCTTGGGTCAGGCCTGGCTGATGGCCCTCGACCATTATAAGGATTTATAAATTATTTTTTAATAATGTGTGTGTGTGTATAATAAGATTCAATATATATATATATATATATATATAATATAATATAATATAATATAATAAATAAAGAGAATAATATTGTTGATCATATATTATTATTTAATGTGAATAAAATGTTAATATATATATATGAAATAATATTTTTTGTTAATAGCATGTGTAATATTAAACATGGGTCTAAAATCAAATCTGTGTGTGTGTGTGTGTGTGTGTGTGTGTGTGTGTGTGTGTGTGTGTGTGTGTGTGTGTGTGTGTGTGTGTGTGTGTGTGTGTGTGTGTGTGTGTGTAGATAAGTAAAAATAATGTTTTATATGATTTTGGATAATTTTATATTAATATTAAATGGATAAATACATATATAATACATGTATATCTATTCGTAATTTTTGTATAATTGTAAAGCCTATACTCATAGGTTATTATCAATTATGCTTCAATAATATTGTCAAGATTTAGATTTGAAGGTATATAAAAATGTATAATTAAATTATTAAAAACATTTTTGATGTGGAATGAAGATTTGAGGTGGAAGCATGCCTATATATATATATATATATATATATATATATATATATATATATATATATATATATATATATATATATATATATATATATATATATATATATATATATATATGTATATATTGGTGGATATTTAATCGATATGAGGTTATATTATGGAATTGAAACACCTATCCACATTGGGTGAAGAATCGAGACTGGCTCTTCCTTTATTAAAATTGGAAATGAATTTAACCCATGAATAATTTAGAAGTTTTATTCTGATTGTTAACTATATGATACATAAATTTTAGTAACAATACCTTAGTTTGAGGTTTCGATGGTTTATTTCACTTGAGCGTACTTTGAGAATGATGTTAAAACTGAGTCTCACCTTAATAGGTATGTGGTAGGTTAGCTTCTTTTCCTTGTAATTGGGGAAATTTTGTGAATGGAAAAAAATGAAGAAAATTCATCTATTTTCTTATTCACCCTTAAAGAAGAGCTCATAAATTTAATGTTTTTGTAATGTTTGTATAGTCATTTTGTTATGGTAGTAGTGTTTGTCTTAGTGTAATTTGATTGTTTAGCATTTGTGTTGGAATATTGTGTTGTTATTTTAGTAAAGTTGTAATTATCTTTGTTGGTTTACTGATAAACTTGGGTACCAATCAGATAGTGTTTGCCTTGGTTAGATCAAATCTCCTTGTTGCGTGGTATGTAGATTATCACAATATGATCTATTTTATAGTTTATGCATTATTTAATTTGTTTATTAATTTATAAAAATATAATATTTAAGAGGGAGGAAACTCTTACTCATATTTTTAGTTGACCCCTTGTTGTCTATGTCATAATTCAAGAAAAGGATAACCATTTTAATTTTTACAAATATATTAAATATTGTTGTTATTATAGATGTTTATAAAGAAAATTATTGTTTGGTATTAGTTTATCCCATAATTATGAGAAAGTTGTTGTAAACTAGATTATAGAGGATATAGGTTTTGAATAGTTGTAACAAACTGTACTATTTTAGTAAATTGTGTTTGTGTTGGCCTAATTAGATAGAACATTAATATAATCTTATAATACTTTCATATTGATATCATTATAAAAATAAAGCTTCTCATGTTTCATTAAAATTATTATAAACCTGATTTGGCATTGAATAGTCCTTAAAACCCTTGTAAATATTGATACACTAAAGGAAATTATTATTTAATCTTTAATCTGAATTACTGGTCTTTATACTCCCATAATTATAGCTCTAATATATGTGATTGGTATACCATAAAATTAAGTATTCAAGTAGTAAGGTTGAATTTATATAGTCATGGTTCTATAACAAATTATTGTTGGTAAATCATGTTTTTATAACTAAAATAACAAACTGAGACAAATAAAATTAGAAGAACCTTAGGCTTATACATTTAGATTTATCATACACTTAATATAAGTGATGTATCATTAATGATGTAAAACATTATATAAGGAATTACCTTGAGCACTAAATCATGTAATGACTTTATTGTTATTAGAAACATAACAATTAGAGCAATCTTATTAAATAAAAAATTGGCTAAATGCAATTGGAATCTGATTCAGATAAACATCTATACTGGTTGATCACATAAACAAAAACTTGGAACCCTTACCTCTATCCTAATATAATTTTATTCAATGACTTAGATAAATCTACCTCATCCCTTGGTTCTTCAATGGAACCATTTATAGGAGCAACTGTTGAAAGTAATATCTTGCTAATTCATTTTTAGCTTTCAAAAGCTCTTTAGAAACACCCTACCAAAAGAAGCTAGAGTGATAGTATCTCAGATTTAAAGGTTGATATCATTTCCTATTATGTTCAAATTAACATTGGTAACTCGAATTAACCAAAACATGATTGTTTACTAATTTTAATAACTTTCTTCCAAATTAAATTTATATAGAAATTTTTTGTTTTGATTTTTGTCTACAAAATTGCCCTAGAATTAGGCCCAAATTAATATAAGAACATGAAATTTTTTGAAACTAAAACTTTTAGGTTCTAGA
This sequence comes from Torreya grandis, assembly GCA_037957365.1. Classification (NCBI taxonomy): domain Eukaryota; kingdom Viridiplantae; phylum Streptophyta; class Pinopsida; order Cupressales; family Taxaceae; genus Torreya; species Torreya grandis. The sequence goes on from JARHVA010005971.1 coordinate 394,010, forward strand.
CTTATATCATGATAATTAGGATATATAATCATTATTTTCATATCCCCTCTTGATAATTTTTTATGGATCTAGTTTTGGAGGCATTTGGTAGATTTTTACACTTGATTTCCTTTTTTAGCCTGCAAAGTCCTTTCAAAATAAAGTTACCAAAAATAGTTTTAAGAATATTTAAATGAAATTGGAGTTTTTAATGATTATTTTACCTTTAAATTAATAAAAAATTATTTAAAAATTTTGATGTTTTTACTATTTTTAGTGAATCAATTCCAAACCCAATTTATTCATAAAATTTCTTAGCAGATCAATTTTCCATGTTAAAACTAATTCAGAACAATAAGTTATTTTTATCGTTTAAATTGGTAGAGATTATTTTTATAATTACTAATGGTAACTTTTAGTTAATAAAATATATAATAAGTTACATAAATATTTTTCACTTCATGGGGGTATTTTATCCATCACCATTTGATAACCACTTTAACAAAATTGTAAGTTATTTGTGAGGTGAGCTAGTCAAGTCTAGATGCACCATAGTGGGCAATTCCTCTTCAACATGAATGGTTAACTTTGAATAGTGTAATATTAGGTGGTACGTGAGTATATTTGAAGTTGGACTAATTAGGAGCTTGGTTGTTTATGTGGTCCTAATGTGCTTAAAGTTGTAGTGGAGAAACAAGGTGTCCATAAACTATTAACATACCACATTCCATATTAATTGGGATGAAATTCATTTTTTTTTTGTTAGTCCAAGTTATACGTGTTATCCTTTTAGTATCAAATTTTAGTGTAGTCTTGTACATTGATACTAGTGTAGTCGACACAGCTTGGTCGCATATAGCTTGTTGAATGCTTTTATGTTTTTTATTTTTCAAAATAAATGGTGAGTGTCTACATTGTATATAAATATCTTGAATGTGTTTTCATACTTTTAAGGATACATTTGATTAACTATGTAAGTTTATAAGACATCTGTTATCAAGGCAAACTTTAGTGTGGTTGCATAAATAGTTGAAGTGTTTGTTCGTGTGGAGTTAGAGTTGCACAAGAGATGAATTAAAAAATAATAATAGTGTTTTTATGGATTTTATCTGGGTGAAATTTTGGACAGGACAAGGGTAGACTAAATAGGAAAGTATTAAATATAATAACATATTTGTATATATAACAAGGATGGACACCATTATACTAGTATTGGATATGGAAGTTCAATGGAATTGGATTATTTATCATATGGATGAGAAAGTGTATGTGTCACAACACAAAGGATTTGAAATATATTCTAAGGGAAAATATGTGTACATGTTGAAGAAGGATTTGTATGTTCTTAAGAAAACACTTAGAGCATGGTATTCTAGGATAGATTCATAACTATCTAATAATTGTTTTTATCAAAAGTTAATTAGATCCCAATTTGTATATCAAGAGTACAATTAATGATATATTTATCTTGGCTCTCTATGTGGATGATAATATCTACATTGAGAATAATACAACCTTGTTTTTAGATTTTATAGTAGCTATGGTTACAAAATTTGAGATGATAGATTTGGGACAACTATACTACTTCTTTGGTATATTTAGACACAAATTTAATCAATAAATGCTTTTAATTTATGCACCTTGACATATTTTACCTCACTCAACCAACTTTCCATTCCAATAATAATTTATCTATATGAAAGTCTTTACAATCTTGTGTTTACTAAGAACATATACTAGACATACCTAATTTATTACTATTCATCCCTGATCAACATATACTTCACTATCATTAGATTTTTATAAGCCTCTATAAATTATGAACAAGTGTGCACTAGACAGATAGGGACATACTATGCACATGTCCACTAATGCAAACTTGCCTATAGTGCTCTAACGACTAGTTTTATAAAATGGCATGTTTTCTAATAGATCTCTCATGTGAAACAATAGGTCCATTATTGTAAATAATTAAAATATTCTCATATAATATCATATCAAGTGTCTCGCTTGAAACTCCCCCATACCCTTCCACTCCCCCCACCTAGGGCCAAAAAATTCTATCTAGCAATCTCTTTCAAAATAAATTTCAAATGTGTTTATATAGTTAGCAAAGAGCCCTAATACAATTCTACTATAGTAATATAGTCCTTGGCTAAGTTAAAATTGTTTTATTTTAGGTTGAGGGAATTATTTATCAATCATTATAATCAATTTTACTAGTTCCATTTTATATTATATTTCCCAAAGGGACAAATACATCGGTATGACGTCCATTCAAACTATGTAAGCAAAACTCAATCAATAAGGGTTCTTTTAGGATAATTTAGCCATATACCACTTCCCCACTTTTTTTCCATAGGAATTTGAATTTTATTTTTTAGGGGATTCATGCATCTAAATAGGCTCCACACAGTGATAGACAATATTCAAACATAGGCAAACTAATTTATATTTTTAGATTTAATGCACAGTCAACATAGAATAGAGTCGCACTAGTAGAAAAAACACACTACGACCCTATGTGTTTATTTCACACTTGTCATAGAATACAATGAAGCATTTTTTTTAAATTAGCACTCCATTTTTGGTTTTTCATAATCAATTTTAGATGATCATAATCAATAAATGAATAACACAACTTGAATAAATTAGTTTGCAAGGATATCTTTCTAACTCTAACGCTAGTTGATATTTTTAGTAATTTACAACTTCTATAAATTTTTAATACCATTATATTTTTAAATTAGATTGTCTTATTTATCATCCTAGATCATATTTTAAGTATGCATTACTTTATATTTAATTTCCATTTCTTAATTTATTCTAAGGGTAAAGATTTTGGTGAGCTCTATTTTAGATAGAACATTGCTTTAACTGCTTGTTGATTTGTATCCTAGGGTTTTAGTTTAATTATATAAATTCTTGAAATTAAAATAATATAGTCCTCAACCTTATATATTATTTTTAACATAACAATTCAACTTTTTTGACCTTGGAATAATCTGACACTAAAAAATTTATCTTGTCACCTCAGATAAACACCCACATAAAGCCTCTTTATTTCAACCTTGGGTTGAATTTCTATGTCTCATATACACAAAAATAATTAAATTTTTAATTTCACTTTATTTTTCATTTAATTTTTATTTTTAATAAACTATGTTTTGAGATATTCAAAACTGTGTAGCTATTATCGTGAAGGACTACATAGTGTTTTGTTTACAAATATAGTGGCATAAGGGACTTACCCCAATACTCAGCTATAATATAGAGCTAAACATAGAATTTATTTTCAAATTACCTCATGGTATATAATAAATTCATATGATCCACTTGGTTACACCGATAGGAATCTATACCATTAGTTTAATTATGCAGTGCACCAGTAATTGGTTAGCCCCAAGAAGTTACTCTCAACTTACTCTTGAAACTATGTTTAGTCGGCTATGGATATGGATATACCTTCATTGTTAGTGCTCTAAAATATTGAGCTAACACTTTCTAATGAATGATAAATTACATCTAATAGCCTAAAAAAATTCAAGACCCTTTTTTAGATCACCCTTTTTCCTTGATTTTTGCTTGTATTGTACTCTTAGATAGTATATTTGCTTGATTCATTCATTTTGTTACTTTGAATTATATTTTAGGCCTCTAAGGTGTAGTGATAGGTTAATTTTTACTCACTTTTCATGATTAAAATGAATTTTTCATTGGAACTGACCATGATAGCACTAATGAGGAATATGATAATGAGCAAGAAAAACACCTTGATAAAAATGAGTTTAATTAAGTAGATCAAGAGAAAGTGAAATAATTATCTAAATTTTATCAAGGTATCAAAACATACCTTGTAATTTGAATGACATCATATACATACTTCTTGAATCTAAAGATAAGAATTAAGCTAATTTAGCTTCCTCCTCCCATGCCTTGCCCTTTTGCATTATAAAATACCCTACTTCTAATGTTGTTACTCCTACCATTAAGCCTATTTATCTTTCTCTACCATTAGTTACTTATAACCTTATTAATATAGGATCATCTCATATTTTCCCTCAATTATCCATGCCTATACTTACTCATACTACCTACACCCCACCTATTACTATAACCAATATTTTTCTTGAGCAAGACTTTCTTCTCTTACAATCCAAGCTAGCCACTATAGAGCAAACCATTTCTCATGATAGTTATTCTTTAGATTTTGGTACCTTTTTTCATAACCATTTAGATCTTAAAATTTCATACTACCCTCTCTCGGTTGGCTTTGTGGCTCCCAAGCTTCCTCTTTATGAAGGTAAAAGTGATCTTGAACAAAATTTGTGTGATTTCTATGTAACTTGCCTAGATTATGCAAATAATGACAAAATTTTAACCAAGATATTTATAATAATCCTTAAGTATTATGATTTTATGTGGTTCTATTATCTTCCTCTCCAAATTATTATAAATTTAGTCCTTTGAAAAATTAGATTTTTGCACATTTTTTATCAATATTGATGATAAATTATTGTATGCTCAATTTTCAAAGATCAAACAATGTTCAAATGAGATACTTAATGAGTATATTATAAAATATAAGACTATACTTGCCAAAATTTCAAATCAAATGGAAGATAATGAGCTTAAATACATTTTCACTCAAAGCTTGCTGACTCCTATTCAAGATTATATCATGTTTGATAAGTTTTAATAATTTGATGATCTATGTCATAAAATTAAGAAACATGAGGTCAAATTGATTACATTTAGAAATATTAAGTATAAATCTATTATTCCTTCTACATATACTATCAAGTTTCAAATCAAGCCTAATTATAAGAGAAAAACTAATGATGGAAAAATGAGGCTAAATTTATAGTAAATGTTATATCATAACCACCACCTAAGCTTAAAATACAAGCTCCACCAAGGAGTTAATTCTCACTTTTACCTTCACCTTATCATGTGCTACTATGAAAAATTATTGAATGTCATGTTATTAAACTTAATCCACCATTTAAAATAGATCCATCTAGACTACCACCTAGAAGTTTTAATGGAAATCCATTTTGTGACTATCATGTATGTGTGGGACATTCCTATAATATATGTATGAAGCTTAAGCAAAAAAATCAAGAACTCATTGATGATAATATTATTGTCATTGGTACACCTATCGAAGAGGCTAGACCACAACAAAATTAATATGCAAATCTAAAAATGTATCAAGATCCTTTTCCTAATCATGAAGCAGAAAATAAAAATAAAATTTTTGAATTACATTATGCATATAATTATCATCCTCCTCCATATTTGTATGGGCATAAACTTTATAAAATCAATGGTACTCTTAAAATAAAGCTAACATCATGCCCTTATAATACATTAATTATTTTAAAATTATTGATGATAATTTTGATAGACACATACGCATATGTTGGCATGAAACTTATTCACAGTGTTATGATAGACAATGGATCATTTGAAAATGTGTGCACTATAACACTTTTACATTATCTTGGCTATACAAAAAAGGATATACACCACACATATAGAGTTGTGAAGGCATTTAATGGCCATACACAAGGCACCCTTTAACACATTATTTTTACTCTCCAAGAGGGGCCTCTCATATTTTGCACTCCTCTATTAGTTTCACCAAGCACATGTGTCTTTGATATTTTATTGGAAAGACCTTGGTTATAAAAAACTAGAGAATTTTTGTCCATATTTCACAAGTGTCTAAAGAATATTCATGCTAATAATTTGGTTAAAATTTCATGCATTAAATATGAATTTCCAATGGAACATATGGTTCTTACTCCTATCCCATAGTAGTTTGATGGTATAGTTATTTATAAAACTGGTAATGACCCAGTCTGTACTACTATTCAAGATCATGATTCACATTTAAAATGGCATACTCAAAAATTAATTTTTACATCTATTCATGAACATGAGCATATTTTAGTTTATTTACCTACTAATGAGCATGAGGATATTTATTTTTTTCCATCTATTGTTGAGCATAACATGATTACACATGAGCATGATAATTTTTAAAAGAAAACCAATATTTATATTCCTATATAGGTATAGGTTATTCAAAAATATCCTACATAGGTATAGGATATTCAGAAAGATCTTACATGGGTATAAGTTGTTACAATACCTCCTATCATACATGAGGATACATGTTTGGATAGATATATGAACAATGATTCATAAGGTTACTTTACAACATATGGTTCTTTTTCAGATTTATAAGTTTCTATAGTTTGTATGACTTCTATTGCATAAAATATTTTTCCTTCTTATCAAGTGATTGGGTGCACACATGAGCATCTCATTGGTAATAAGATTGGTTGGCCACATTATAGCATTCCATCTCACTCTTCTAGTTGGATTTAGATCCTTGCTTAGATTCCTTACTTAAGTACTTACTTGTACATGGCTTCTTAGTTACTCATATTTTGTTTATTTTTCTTCTACACCCAATCCTAACTTTTTATATCCCTTAGATTTATCCTTTATTTTTGGGAAACTTGATCCTTTATTTTATTCAACCCCATGTGAATAACCCAAAAAAACCATCTTACTAAGATTCCAATATACATATCTTTTAGGAAACTCATTTGCTTGTTATTTCACATCTATACATGCTCTAAGCTCTCATGTGTACTTTCATGCTCACATCTATCTAATTTTTCACATGGCCATTGCTTTACATATTTGAAAATCACTACATACAATGAGATCATTTCACATGCCTTCCTCCTTTCCATGGTTTGCTTCAAAACCTTGTTGAGGTTTGTTTAAATCTTCTCATCCTTATTTTAACTTTGCAAACCATGCTTATTTATATTTATTTTTCAAATATTTGTAAATTTTCACATATGTATGCTCCTTTATTTTCCAAATATGAAAAAATCCAAAAGCATTCAAAAAAAATTCAAAAAATCAAGACATGAAGACATTTTTTAATGTTGTTAGATATGTCTTCATTTATATCATATATCTTTGTATTTTAATACATAACATATTTTTAATAAATAATGATTCTCATAAGGTATCTAATTGTGAAACCTGATAAATTTCATAGTGTAAAATAATCTTCATACATATCAAAATCTTTCTTGATTATAAATATTTATATACAATCAATTTAGATAAAGACACTGTAAGAAGATAATGGTGCACTATGCAACTATCCCCTAATGCACACCTATCCCTGTGCATATTCACTCTCTATTTTTAGATGCAACATAATCAAAAGGACTTCTTACACATTTTTTTCACACATAAAAAATGAACATATATATATATATATATATATATATATATATATATATATTTCAAGTTTCAAGCTAAGGAATACTTTTACATGGTCTTGATGTTGGTTAATAATTTTACCCAACAACCTTTATCGATTGGGAGCATCACGTTATTATGTATAAACACCTTCTAGGTTATATTTTCCACAACCTATTTTCCATATTGAGATAGAAATGAAATTACATGATTTAATCTTTAAATTATATCTTAAATTATATTTATCCACAAACTAAAACATAGATACATATGTTGAACCTATTCTAGCTTCATTTGTTGTATGTTGTTGTCATATGCTTATTTTAGTTTTATATCATGATTCAAAATTATTTGTTAATTATATATAGCCCTTGGCCTTGTGTATGATCAAAAAACACCTTGATTTTATGGAATAGATAAGCCTTTTATGTGTGGCCTTTAGGACTTCCATGCTTTTATGACATGTTCATGCCCCTTGTATTCAAACTTTGGGCACATATGCAATGTTTTAGCATTCTTTGTGATATTTTGCATGTCCCTTGTATATGGCATCTAGGCCTTCTTGCATGACAATTATGTGACATTGCTTACATGTTTCATATTTGGCTACTATGGTTCCATGAATATTATCATGCATTACTATGTATCTATGTATTTATCTATGGTTCCATGATTTATATCATGCAAATGTTATCTATGTGTCTATAATATACCTAGGTATGGGAATATAATATATATTTGGGGTAGAATAGTGAAATGTAATTGTAGTATGAATAATAATATCATAGAGGAATAATCTTGCATGCATAGAGTGGAAGAATGGGATATATTAGAATAGAATAAATAAAGGGGAATAGGCTATTGTAAGGCATCCAAGTAAATACAAATCAATTAGAGTGTTACTCTGATAAGGAGGTAGACCCCTCAAAGTGGAAAGTGATTCAAAGTGATTCCTTCCATAAAAGGAATAAAATATTAATATATATTCAATATTTATAGTTATTCTATATATTTTAGCATAGAGGTTCTTAACATTTGATATGAGCTCTTTCTATGGCCATTTTTGTGATCTTTGTTGTAAGCCCATTTTATATATTTCATGGAACAAGTTTACAATTCTCCATTGCATTATGGATATTTTTAAAAGTTAGATATATATCTTTTTCTCTTGTCATACTTATAATCTGCAACCAAAATCTATTATTTACAAGTGTAGATTTTTATTTTTCCATCAACAAATATGACTGATCTTTTTCATACAGATCTCAAACTGTAACAAATCACGTCAAACCATTTTTGGGTTTTGTGTGTCTCATTCATAGATTTTCATAAAATTTTAAGTTTTGAATTTTATTAATTATTTCAAAATAAATCTCAATTTTAGTAACTGCTTCTATGTAAAAAATAAACTTGGCTATTCTCTGGCATGCAGATCTCAAATGGAGAATAATTATACCAATTAATTTTTGGGTTTTGTGCCCCTCTTTTTTATCTCTCCATAAAAGTTTTCACTTTTTAATATCAATGATTATTTAATAATTTATCATAATTTTACTAACTACTACTGTTGTAAAAAAAATATGACTATGCTTCTACATGCAACTCTCAAATGAGAAATAATTAAACCAAATAATTTATAGATTTGTGCCTTTATTTTATAGATTTTTAGAACAATTTGCACTTTTTAATTTTTTTAAGTATTTAAGAAGTTATTTTAGTTTTATTAGTTATTACTATTTTTTAAAATATTAATATTATAGTTGTTTTACTCACTATTTTACCCCAAATATACATTATATTCCCCTACCTAGGTATATTACATTCAAAGTGGGTGTTACTTTGAATAAAATTATTAGTGATATGCATACTATTTTTGATAGATTAAAGCTTCACACCCCTATAATAACATAGTATGATGATGAAATTGATGCATGGTTAGAGTGGGAAAATAACTACAACTAGGTCAAGGATCATTTTCATATAGTTGAAGTATATGAACATGACATAACTACATGGATAGATTTTTATGATTTTTATAACATCTAGTATATGGATTTATTTCCATGGCAAGAACCTGAAGAGTCAATATGGGCTCTCAACAAGCTCCGACAGGCAACCACCAAGACCTTGTAGGGAACCATAGTTTCAACTCTCTCAAATACACATGCCACTCCAAACATAATGTGTGTAAATAACAATGATAAGGGGGATGGCATGTATCCTTCATTGGCTCACTAGACTAACTATTTTGAGTACCCTTATTCTAGCTTTGAGGTGATGATCGTCAAGCTTCAAATTTTAGTGCTCGACTATAACCTCCAAATGGCCTTATTTTCTATTGATGTTCATTTTTTTGTTTCCTTTGAACATCCACATAATGTTCTAATGATTACATTCACACTACTATTATACATGTTCCTATCAAAGCATAGTAAAAAAAGAAGTGGAAGCAAAAAAGAATGCATGATAGGGCTTCTATATGGTATTTTACATATTTTTTATATGTAATTCTTCACATGTTTTGTGGGCAAAACATGTCAAGGGATATGAAATGTAATATACCTAGGTAGTGGAATATAATATATATTTAGGCTATAATAGTGGAATGTAATAGTATTATGAATGGTAATAAATAGCAATTTCATAGAGTAATAAAACCACATGCATAGAGTAGAAGAATAGGATAGACTAGAATAGTATAAATAGAAAAGCATAGGCTATGGTAAGGCATCCAAGTAAATACAAATCAATTATAGTGTTATTTTGATAAGGTATAAGGAGGTATCCCCCTCAAAGTGTAAAGTGATTTAGATTTATTCCTTATATTAAAGTAATAAAATATTAATATATATTTAGTATTTATAGTTATTTTGTGTATTCTAGCATAGAGGTTCTTAATAGTGTTTCAATGCTTCACTTTTCAGTATACTATGTTTGCCATACATATGCAACAATAACAATATTTGCATGCTTCAATCATTACTACATTGCTATATCAAACTTACATGATGCAAATCAAATACATAAAAAATGAAAATGCTTCAATATTATATCTATAAGATTTCAATACAAATTAAATATATACAAATGTTATTACATGTTTATCTAACTTTCATAAATGCTCTCACTTTTTATTTTGATAAAATTGATTTTTAGGCAATCTTCCTCATCTCAAAAGTGGGGAATAACAACGATACTTTACAATCAATACATTTTCAGTTATGATAGTTTATAATGTGAAAAAATCATAATTTTCAAATTATGGGGGAATTTGTCTTGATTATTACTCCACTCATATAGCTACTTGAGCATATACACACTCATGTGAAGATAGGTTCAAGGCTTCAATACATTTTCAAAAGGCCACATTTACCACTTTATATAGCACAAGGGGAATGATATGCATTCATGACCAAGATACTTCTTTGAAAAAGTCATATTTTATATTTTTAAAATCAAATATCAAGTTTTTAATAATTTACAATCAAATCTAGATCTATTTACAATGGTGTGATTCATATTTTTTAAGTGAAACATGTTTGATATTAGTAACACACCATGTTTTGGTTGAATTTTAATGATCCATCTATTAGCTCCCACCTCTTCTAATTTAATTTAGCAAGTGGACCGCATAGGAGATTAATGACACTTAGTATCTTTGTTATACTTTAGGAAACCACTTTGTTGATTCCTGTCTCTTCACACATTATAGATTACTATATGATGTTTGGATCACATATATTTCCAACTCACACATCTTAACTGATTATTCAAATTGATAATTGATCACTCTTAATTCAATACTTCAAATGCATCAACAAGGGGTCATGCACATTTCCATGATAAAGACAAAGTGTGTATACACACTGAGGTATCACATTTCCTTTACTCTTGTAATTTATGCATCACTAGAATAAAATGGGGGAAAATGTAGACACATAAATTTAATCAATAATTTCTTGACATTTTTGGTCCTTGACATATTTTATCTTGCTTGGCCAACTCACCTTTATGATAACCGTTTATCTATATTAAATCCCTCAAAGTCTTGAAATTACTAAGAACATATTATAGACTTCCCTAATTTATTATTTTTCATCCTTAATTAGTATATGCATCACTACCATTCTAATTTTATAATACTCTATCAATTAAGGATAATTTCACACTAGCAAAATAGGGATGCATTGTGCACTAGTCCACTAGTGCAGACTTGTATATAGTGATCTAACAAATAGTTTTTCAAAATGACATGCTTTTTAATGGATCCCCTACACAAAAAAATAGGTTGGTTATTTAAATTAATTTAAATACTCTCTATAGTATCACATCAAGTGTCTCACTTGAACCCCCCTTTGGTTATTCTATCTAACCATCTTTTACAAAATAAAATTCAAAAATTATTATCTATTCAACAAAGAGCCCTAGTACAATTATACTATAGTAATATAGTCATTGTCCAAGTTAAAATTATTTATTTGTAAGTTGATGCCATAATTTTTCAATAATTCTAATCAAATTTAATAGTGTAATTATATATGATCTTCCCTAAAGGGTGAACTACATCAGCCTAAGGTCCATTTCTATTATGTAGGAAATACTCAGTCAACAAGGATTTTTTTAAGGATAACTCAGCATATCCCACTTCCCCACTCTTTCCCCCTAGGCATTTGATCTTATTTGTGTCCTTGTGTAGGATAAGGATTTTATATTTTAGGTGATATGCACATCTAAATAGGTTCCACACTTAAATAAGCCATATTCAAATAGAGGTAAATCGATCAAGATTTTTAGATTCATCATAGTCAACATAGATAAATTTGCACTAGTAGACAACAATGTACTTATTCTAGAATAAAATGAAACATTGTTCTAAATTAACACTGTGTTTGAAGGTTTTCATTATCATTTACATATAGTATAGTCAAAAAATCAATAATAGTTTAAATAAATCAAATTTTAAGGACATGTCTCTAACACTAACCCTAATTGATATTTATAGTAATTTACAACTTCTGTAAAGTTTGTTTATCATTGTATATTTATTGTAGGTTGTCTTATTTATATTCTTTGATCATATTTCAAGTTTATATTAATTTATATTTAATTTCCATTTCAAAATTATTTTTAAGGGTAAATAGTATATTAGTATGGAAAATTGAATAAGGATATTCATGTCTTAGAAAAAGTATGATTCAAATATCTTGTAAATATTTTAGATGAAGGGTCAAAAATTAGTTGAAACACTTGTTGAAGTTGGGCTTAAGTTATCAAATACATATGAATCATATTGAGTGGATCCCACTCTATACATACAATTGAGTGTCATCATAATCTATTTGACTACTACTTAACTAAATAACACATATATAGGGATTTGGTATCTAGGTTCATGTTATAAAATAAGGAAACATATTGGAGTGTAGCAAAGAGGGTTCTTAAGTATGTCAAAGAGAAATTGAATTATATACTCAAATTTTAGCATTCATAGGATATATAGAATTAAATTGGGTTGGTTCTAAAAATGATTAGAAGTCTACTTCTGGTTACATATTAAATCTTGGTTCTAATGTATTTTCCTAGAATACAAATAAATAATTGAATATATATCTTTCTACAATAGAGGCAAATTAAAAATATAAAACATCAACAAATTTTCAGATAAAATGGTTGAGGTTATTTTTATGATATTTACATCATTTGTAAAATATGCCTACCTTATTATATTTTTACAACAATAATACTATTCAGATGACAAAGAATCTAATATTTCAAATTAGGGATAAGAATAATGAGATTCAACATCACTACATCATAGATTTTATTTAGTAGGAACTAATCAAGATGGTGTATTTTAATATAAAGGATTAGTCATGAGATATTTTCACAAATCCCTTAGCTTGTGAAAGGTTATATAAACTTAGATATTATCTTCATGTTTTTCCCAATTGCATTATGGGGAAAAATGAAATAAATAGTGTCAATTGTCCATATAGGTTATATTCATGTTTTTGTTAATAGTTTATTTTATTGTATTTACCCAAGATAATAAGATATGGCCATATATATATATATATATATATATATATATATATATATATATATATATATATATATATATATATATATATATATATATATATATATCACTTATGAAAACTAATTATGTGTCTAGGTGTCTCTCTCTCTCTCTCTCTCTCTCTGTGTGTGTGTGTGTGTGTGTGTGTGTGTATGTGTGTGTGTGTGTGTGTGTGTGTGTGTGTGTGTGTGTGTGTGTGTGTGTGTGTGTGTGTGTGTGTGTGTGTGTGTGTGTGTGTGTGTGTGTGTGTGTTTGTGTGTGTACATATACATATCTTATATGACACAGTGGTGTGATGGAAAAATATATGTCAATATAAGGATTATAGAGAAATAGATGCATGTATCATGCCTCCATGGGAAAATATAGATATAGATGTGGTCAATAAAGCTCCAAGGTAGGAATAATATAATTAAGGTTAGTATGTCCTCATCTGTGTAAGATATGTAAAATGAATAGCTCATAAGAACCATGCAAGTATCATGCCTTTGTTGTAAATACATAAATAATGTACACCAATATGTAAGATATAAATATATATATATAGGAATTAAATATGAAGTATGACAATCACAATGTGCCAAGATGTAAATGGTTTGGAGGGTCAAAGGTGCCTACTAGTGTACTAATGCAATGAAGAATAAGTGATGTGGTTTCAATAAGTGTGATATAGTATCAATTATGCTCAATTATAAGTAATGTGATGCATTCCCCTTGTGTATATAAAGTTATGTATAGAAATGTATGCTCATGTAATGTTCAATATAGTAGCATGTGAAAATTGTTGTATTGCCCTCAAGGTGGAAAGATATATATAATAGGCTCAAAGGTTACATGGACAAACAATCCATCCCAATATATGATTTAAATATATAAGGTATATAGATAAAGCTTGAGGATACATGGGGATATTTTTCCCCTAATAGATAAACAAAATATGTTTTAGATATATGTTATATGCCTCTAAGAAGGATAAGTGTATCAATGAATTACAACCAAAATTTCACTCATAATGATGTGGTATCAAGGTGCAATATATGTGTGTAACTATCAATCGCAAGGTATGATATATAAGTATACATGTAGTATATGTATATAGAACCCATGTATATACTTTAAATGTAAATGAAAAATATGTGTGATCTATCTAAAGTAGATCTATATTGAAAATGTTAACCTATAAAGATGTCAACATGTAAATCTGATTAGATTAAGATACCCCTATCACATCTTGTGTGACTATTAACCATATTTAGCCTATATATTTTTCATCTCACCTATTCAAACTATACCATGAGAATCACATGTAGAAAAAATGAATATATAATCCTCTAAAATAGGTAGATAAATAATGATATGTATCATATGACCAAGATAAAGGAAAATAATTTTATTTTTATTTTTTTAATAGTAAATTGCATCATTATAGCCTCTATTAAAAACATGTTCCATATAAAATAGTGAAAATTTAGATCACCAAAAGGAAATAGAGGTGGAGACTTAGCGCTTCCAATAATTTTTCATAACTCATTATAACATGATGGAAGCTATGAATGATAACCTACTACATCTCAAGAATATCATCAAGGTCATTATAACGGAAGCTAAACTCCATATGCAGGTCTTATCAATGATACAAATCAATATTGATGAAATACAATCTATGTAGAATAATCTGGAAAAGCTTGTGGGGGACACCATAAGTATAAAAGTTCATCTTCATCACTAGCATTGTGTCCAGGGACATAGAGGTCAACCTAACCCATTAGAGGAAGATGTTGAAGTAGTAGAGGAAGATGTTGAAGTAGTTGAAGAAGAATAAGTCTAACTATCTGCTCGCATGCTTGGTTTATGGTATATGGGAATAAGACTTATAGGCTCATCCCCTAAGATTTATGTCAAGGTTATAGTCTATTGGCATACTAGCCATATGGTTTTGTATTACAACATTTTCAATTAAATCAATTTTTTTTAAATAAAAAAAAGAACTTGTTCCATATGATAAAACAAGTTATTAATTATTCAAAACTTATTGTTACTTATTAATAAATGTAATCATACTAATAATTGTTATAATAATGAAATTAATAATTATTATCAGAAGGTAAATAATAATTGTTAATGGTAACATAAATATAATAATTTCACATATTTTTACTTAGAAATACATAGTTTTAATAATGCAATTAACATACAGGTATAAATTAATTAATATATGGGTATGAATTACTTATAAATATATACTAAGTAGTAATTAAATTTCTTATAAACTAGTCTACAAATTTTAAATAATAAATCTTAACTAAATATGACCATATAAAGTATTGTAAGTTTAATAATTACATATTTTATTAATTAGTATATCTTAATAATAATACTTAGGTAGTATTATTATTTACTTGAATTTATATATGATAAAATTTGAGCTTTTTAATTTATTTATTTTTATTAAAAATACTTATAATTAATGTTAGAATAAAAACTAAATAAGTTGTATAGATTTTATATTCATATTTTAATTAATAAATTAAAATAGTTAAAATTAATTTATAAATAATTTAAATCTTATTTACAAATATATTTTTCTATGTTAAAATTATATTTAATTTTCTAAAATATATAAAAAAAGGAATATGCAACAAAAAATAGTTGAAAAATAATAATCTGTTCTTATGAAATGCCTTTGTTGTTATTTAAAAGTATCTATTATATAAATAATACTATTATATTTATTAAATTTTTAAATATATAACAATTTTTGTGAATTATTATTTCATAAACAATAAATGCAATCATAAATTAAATATAATATCATGTCATGGTATATATTAATTATTTATATATCTTACACAATAGCTTCTTATTACCTGACGTGTACTATTGTTTTCAATGGATGATATTAAATGCAATGGCTCTTTGCCAGTGGCCAATATAACGTTGTGTAGAGGAGGTTGGCAAAATATTTCCCAATGTTTTAAACAAGACCCTAATTTTTTTTATTTACCTAGTTTTCTGTAAGCCCTAATAAATTCACTATAGATGGCCCAATCAATAGGGTTTCATTTTTTTACCCTAAAGTTTTTCCAATATCTAAGATGTTCCTTTTAGCACCTATAAAATCTATGGACATGGTCATCTATCTTTTGCACTAAAAAAATGTTGAATGTGTGTTCCTTAGTGGGAGTGGTTGTGTTATGAATATTTTTTTGTTCCTCATAGTTTATTTGGGTACACCATATAAATGATTTGGGTGTGGTAAAAATGATTTACAAATTTGTTTTCCTCTACTATCATCAAACCCTCGACCAAATAATATGAACCCTGACAGAGTGACATCTTTTCCTGTGAGTTCTTTTGTGTGTATTTTTTTATATTAAATCTCATTCTAGTCCCTAATGTGATTATATGTTGTTTTTTATATGACTTGAACCCCTACTGGTCATTTCAGCCCTATTTTAGGGCAATAGAATTTGTAAATCTTTAAGGATAACTTCTTAGGACTGGATTTTTATTGTTCATATTTATACGACTATAAGTAGATATTTATATGAGTAGACTAAGAATTGTGGCATAGTTTTTACTTATAACTATGATGGGAGGAGTTCAAATAAAACTATCAATTGCATTTACAATGTTTGCTTGGTGTTTAAATGTTAAGTGGGCACAATATGGCAAAAAAATTAACGTTCTAAATGATTATGTAACAGCATGACATAACCCGATGGTATGATTGAGCCTATTAACTGCATTTGCTTAAACAACCTAAAGGGTTATTCAAAAATCCAATTTATATATATCAAGCAATAATTGTAACCCATTTAACCTCTAGTCTGTAACAACTATTTGACTACTATTCTTAAATAATTCATATGTCATCTGAATATTTCTATTTTTTTCATACATTTCTTATCCTAGCTACCACATTTGACCCAAAATTTGACTTTGATTTTATTTTGTTAGATATCCATACCTTGTTCTAGGAAATTAACATATCCAAAATCTACCATCTAATTCAAAACATAAAAATGACTGGTCCAATGCTAAAGTTTTACATTAAAACGATGCATTTCCTATAGCCATGGCTTTACCCACAAGCTTTTTTTGTGCCTATATATAATTCATCACAATACTTGAGACCATAATTTATTATAGCATTCTATCAAGCAAATCATGAGAATTTTGAATGTATAAATTTAAATTTAGGCAAGCACAACTACAACTACATTTCTATCAAGGATTCCACAACTACAACTGATAAAATATGTTTTGCATTGCTCTTATATGGGGAGGACTCAAATTCTTTGGTAGAGGGATGTTCAATTTGGCACATAATGCTCTATTTAGGTATAAATTATTCTTAAAATTCTCTAGCAGGCAGATATTAAATTTTGAAAAAAAGGCTCCATTAGGGTGTGGATTACACTTTTCATGAGTCATTATTCCTTTCATTAGTTTTAGTTAGATTGATGCATAGATCAGTCTATGTAGATATGTACAAACTTGTTAGGCTTTAGTAGGATTTGCTATTTACATGGTGTGTTCATGATCTTCCTGGTTTAGATTCATGTGAGCCTTAATTTTGTCTTTGATACATGCCTTCCATCACTTCCAAATTAGCTTTACAATTTCCCTCTTTTTATTTTAAATAGTGATTTGTTGTTGGATAGAATCGAGGAAGTAAGATTGTAGTGTAGAGAATTAAGTGAAGATGGTCTAACTCAAACTTAGGAGCATTATTGTTATATATTAATGGTGTATAGTTGATAGATGTAAAAGATGCATTCAAGGTTGTGCATAGCTTATGATTTACTAGGAAAAATTTTAACTTATTGTAATCTCTCTTGATGTGATGAATGCATCAATTGCATCTATAATTAATGTATCATTTTTGGATTTTGTTGTAAATCCCTAGTAGGTACAATAGTTCCTTACCCATTTTTGGTTTGTTTGATTGGTTGAATTAAATATGGGTTTTTTTAGTTCTACAAAGTTTTTGGCACATATTTTCATAGCATAGTCTCTATTTCATTTCAGTTGATAAACATACAAATATATTACTTGCACATTCATTCAGCATGTTCAAACTATAATTATGGTGGCATATATAATAATGATTCAATTTTGACCTTATGAACCTAGTAGCTATAAATATTATTCATTTTTTTCCATTAGATATAAGATATATTGTGCATCTTATTCAAATTTCTTACATGATAAACTTTCTTTAGGGCATTAATTGGAATATTATAAAACCAATTGTTTACAACCTAATGTGTTAATAATTCTTATATGGATACTATCATTACCCCATTTGTTGTTATATTCTTATTTAATTTACCAATTCATAGTTTTCCTCTCACTTTCATGGGATTTGTTCTTATATATTGTGTTTGTGCTTGGATGGAATACATAAAACATAATGATAACTGAAATATTATCCAAGATTGGTCTTTACATATTGTGTTTGTGCTCAAATGGATTGTAGAAAACACAAATGATAGCCCAAGTATTCTCTAAGAAAGTCTCTAAATATGCATTAGTTTTTGGTATACAATGTTTAAAATCTAGAGGAATTATGTTCACCTCAAATTAAACCTTGTTACCCCCTATATTCTTGAAGATAAAAATATTGATTATGGTTCCTTGAAAGGATCTACATCAGTGAGGCACTCCACAATTTAGATAAAACTTGGAATACATTTCAGGCTATGAGAAACATTGCATTTTCATTTTTTTTCTCCATCATTATAATGGAGAAAAAAGCATGTTTTGCCTAATTTTCTTGAATTTTTAAACTATATTCAATCACCAAATAGCTACTACAAAAAGTTGATCCTTGAGTAAATTTCTATATTTATGTAGGATACCATAAAATGTCCACATATAGAGAACAAGACCATGAAAAAGGTAATAACCATTGGTGTGGCAGTCATAATAATATTCCACATGTTTTTAGGTTATGTGCTTGCTATATAGCCTTTGTAAATGAGGCACATAGAAACCTTCTCATAGGTTTCAGACTCTATGAGCCCTTTAGTTGGTGGACCTTGCCAACATTTACATTATATTACATCTCTTGGGAGCTTATCAAGGAATTATTTTAGTATCTATTTCTTTTGCCCTAAAAAATAATAGGGAATATATCATCATGCTTATATCACCTTTTACGAACTAGAATTTATATAAATTTATTTGACATGTTGATCGCAATGTTTTTATAACAAAGTGCAACACTATAAAATTTCACTGATATTTTACATTCAAAAAAAATAATAGGGAATGCATCATCATGCTTATATCACCTTTCTATTTACATTTCAGCCATTACTGAAGTTGGTATTATTTTTTTTTGGTTTTAGTTTTTGTCTTAACTAATACTATTAAATACATCATGAAATCATCTTTTTTAATTAGATTTAAATCATCATTATAGTAGGTTATTGTTTTTAGCTCACCAAATTATTATTTCAGTCACTATTCTTTTTACCCAAACAATCATAAGAAATGCACCAACAATCTTTGAGGGGGAACTTCAAAATTATTTTGAATAGTAGATGCGTTGGGCTTATCATTGTATGTGCATATTAATTCCATCCACTTTTCCATAGTTTCATTGTTCACACTAAATAAATATAGACCATTTTAAGGCATACAAAGCTCATTATAGCAAAAAGAATAACCTCAAACAACATTAAAGGCTAAATATGAATGGGAGTGCATATGACAAGATTTTGCACATTAAAAAAACTAGATTTGAATTTTTAGATTCATTCTTATTATGTTGAATATTCTAGTTACATGGAGTTTTCTCAAGCAATGCCATATTCTTAAGTTCTTCAACCCTAGGCTATATCAAACTAATAAGTACTAAATCTGTTTCATGACACTTGTTATTATTTACTTTCCTCTTAATTAAAATATATGTATCATAATGATTCTTATATATCATTATCAAAGATATATTTTCACAACCCAACTTTATGGCCTATTACAAATAATTGATTATAACATGTTTTGATAAGAACTATGTTGACAATTATTGGTGTTGGTTATATTTTAGTTGGTTACGATGTGAGATATTTTGGGTAACTATTATGAGTAAGCTATGCCATGGTTGATTCTCACAGTGGATTCATTTTTATCTTGATATACATATACTACTTGTATTAGATTCATTTTATCCTGATATGTATACTACTTTTGTTTAGTACATTATTATGTTAAGATCCCACCTTTTGAAACTTTTAAATGACTACTTAAATAATATTATTATCACATGTATACATGAATATTGCATCAATTTTATCTAGTTAGGATAGTGTGGATGGATTTTGATATGATGACATTTCGATTGTAGGTTGATGGATATTTTATGTTTAATTTATTACACTTGATGATATATAGACTAGTTGATGTAATTAATGTTTTTATTATAATTCTATATCATATTAATTATTATCAATTAGGTGTTTTTTATATCTATCAGTGGTTATAGGTACTAATATAAGCTAAGCTAGATGATGATGTCAGCACCTGGGGTGACGAAGTGGTTCTTGAGTAGTCAGATGAGTTATGATAGGTATATGTATGTTTGGTTTGGTCTCATGCCATTGGAAAATCATGTTGTCTTCATTATGTAGTTGCATTTTGTTTTCATGCTTTAGTCATGATATTGTTTAGTTTGTTGCATGGTTATCACTTTTTTGGGTGGTTTTGTTTGGTATTGGTTGAGCTAGCCATTTTATATGGTGATTGAGACATTTAGGGGAATTCACATAAACCCTTCCCCATGACCCCCATTAGACTCTTATGACCACTTGATGTTTATTTGGATGGTTCAAACCATATGACATTTGAATCTTATATTTTATTATTATATTATATTTTCTTAACCTGGTCATTTATGACAATTACATTAATTTGGTTAGCATGTTTGGTGCTTTGGGAGGTGGTCAACAACTTGGGGAGATTATCTCTCCTCTATATTGAATGTGGGAATTTAATGGAGGTATGGAGGGGTAGATAGAAAATAAATGGGATATAATAGGGGAAGTAGGATGACATGTGGGAGAAGAAAGGGAGAGAGAATGGAAAAAAAATAAAAATGAAGTTTTTTTTGTTCTGGGGGATTTTAGTTTTGCTTTTTAGGGGGTCGATGATCTATAAAATACATAGGGAAAAGGTGGGGATGATGTAGGGGGAATCAAACCTTGTGGTATGATTCCTTGCCATTTCTTTCAGCCTATAATCTTTATTCTATGAGTGAGTTTTGCTATATTCTTAATTGGTTTAAAATCAGGGTGAATGAATTGATTGGGAGTTATTTTCCCCATTTTTCCTTACATTAAAATTTAATCCTTATACTACTACATTTTTACTTTGTGAAAATAATTTTAGATTGAGGTTGAATTGATCTGGTAATAATTTATCACTATTCATGCTTGAAATATTTTTTATTCTATTGTTTATTACCATGAAAATGATAATTTTTGGTCATGATTGGAATAAAACCAAGTCATCATACCTTATTTTGCTATATGAGACATAAGGTGGATTTATTAGTTTATTGAGTGATTGTTTGAAAAGAACTAGGGGTTAAAGCTTCTTATTATTCCTTACATTAACTATCAATTACCCTATCATGTCTAACTTGAAATATGAATCATTCTAGGACTTGGTAAATCTAGTTGCCTTTTTATGTCTACCATGTTGTATGACGTTTTGGGTGAATTCTATGTGGATTGTGAGGATTTTTACACAATATTAAAGATTTGTGTGTTCCCTAACCTAGCATGAATATTATTTTTGTGTGTATATGTTTATGTTGTTGTTTTAAACCCTATTCATATATATTTTGGGCCACAGTACCTCCCAAGTGGAAAATAACAAATTGTGGTTATGGAATAATTTTGGCCTAAGGGTTTTCTCCTTATATCTTTGCTTTAAAAACTTATTCTCACCCTATAATCTTTGTTGAAATGTTATATGGGTTCAATTTATGATTTATGGATATGAATATTAACTTGGGTATTTATTTTATTTCAATGAAAGGTTTTCTATTTTGTGAAAGGATTTTATTGAATATACATACATTAAACTGTATGTTTTTCTTATTTAATAAATACTATTTTGATGGGAAAAGCCTTGGCAGATTATGTGACCTATAGCATTGATTTCTATTTTAATCATTTCTAAGGTCTATTAATATTATGAAATTGTTTAACCTGGTTTTAGATTCAGGGATCATGATGAGGTCATGGGACCTCATGATGATACCATGAATTCATTGTATCAATTTCCTTAAATTAAAATCAGTTTTAATTTTATGAAGGTTGTTTGGAATCATTAATTTATCATTTGTGGAAAATATGATATATGACTAGAAGTCACGTCTGAAAATGTTGAGTGGTCCTATATGTTGACTATTTTAAAATGGGTGATTATACTTGGATTGTGGCATTATGCTGAGTATACCTTGCTTTGGGTTATAAATTTTAATTCTTGTCATATTAAATGATTA
This sequence comes from Torreya grandis, assembly GCA_037957365.1. NCBI lineage: Eukaryota > Viridiplantae > Streptophyta > Pinopsida > Cupressales > Taxaceae > Torreya > Torreya grandis. The sequence goes on from JARHVA010005971.1 coordinate 416,887, forward strand.
TTTGAATTTTTACTTTTATTGAATAATAGTGCTTTGACTAGGCTTAAATCACTAAGTTGTATTTGTGAACTTACAAGCATGGAATACAGATTGGTAGTCTACAGGTTTTAAAGGATGGCCATACACTTGGAGGTTTTCTAAGTATGGTAATAGCAAATGTTATAGACATGGATTTAGTTTATAAATCCATAGATATGACCTTTGAAATAGTCTATAGTGGAATATCCCCACTTCTAATTTGTAGCAATATAGTTTACTTGGTTATTTATGTCTCATCTTGGGATGATGTATTGTTAGTCACTTGCTTTTTTTATATTATGTGGTTATGTTGAGTTGTCTAATGGCTTGGGAATCCCGACTCGCTCAGAATCCCTTCCTAACCTTAATTATCAAAATTGACATCTAGTTGATCAATGGTGTGGTAAGGGCCACTAATAGTTTGGCTCATAGGGCTAGTTGGGATGGTTTGTTTGACATGATTACATTCTTCTCACACTCCTAGATGATCTCAAGGATAAGCATGACATTTTTTATAACTTTTAGTATAATTTATTCATTTATTTCATTAGCATAAATTGTATTACAGTTTTTCATGTTGTATGATTAACAATTATAGTTGTATATTAATTACATTATTGTCATTAGTTTAGTTATACTTACCAATTATTATATGTTAACCTTGTCTTGAAAATGGATCATGCTTAAGGAGGAGTAAAAGGATTTATAATTTTGACATATGGTAAGATGCAGAAGTTTCACTTTTGTCTTCTAAATTTAATCATTGATATATATACTTTGGGTTTTTACGTTGGATATTTAGATGAATATCATTATTATTTTTACATTATTACATTACATCATTAACATTATTATGTTAATGAAATCTAAATTTTATCTTGTGCATGATTAGTGTAGCTCTAGTCTCTTTTTGTAGTTTTATATAATATTTCTATAGTCTCTTGGCATGAGCATTATATTTTTGGCAGCTCTAAGACTTACCTATGTATATACTTTTCTTGCCATAAGATGTTTAAGCATACATAAAAATGTTGGTCCAGTTGGTTGAGGCAAGAAGTTATATTGGAACACAATATTCATTGATGGATTTAGATAAATTATTCCTTTTAACATACACTTGTGATTTTTTCTTATTCATTGCTTAAATATTGAGGAAGCATGAGTTTATATATAAATATTTTATTTAATTTAATTTCAGCTTGAATATGAGATAATAGAAACAAGGTTCAGTTAACTCTTGTTGCTAACATATGAGGGACACATTGATGGGAATCACCATTGTATTTCTTGTCTTTTGTACATATGCATATAAAAGTACATATATTTATTGGTAAACAATCTATTGTGGTAAGATTACTTTCCTAATTCCATTCTTTACTTCCTTCCTAGAATTAAATAAAATTTTGAGTTTATATCTATACTAAGGGTTGCCTAGTACTTGTCATAAGTTATGTTAATTCTTGGAATGGGTTATTCAACCTGTAGATGGATGGTTACACTTATTAGAATGTTATGATGAAAGTCAGTGATCATAATTTCCTTGTACCTCTAAATAGAATCTATTGGTATTTTATTCTCTCATGATTAATGTTTATATGAATGAAATAAGGTTGAATATGTGTTTGGACAACATTCTTATGGGCTGGAAATGAATATGTGTTGATGTGTTACAGCATGTTCAATCATTTTATGTTGATATAGATACTTATATGGAATTTTTATTTGGGTTCCACTCATTTAATGCATGGATGGAAATCCTAGTGTGAGTGAGATACTTGTTGATAACATGAATATTATGTACTCATTTTATGTGGTAAATCTCTTGATGTTTATATACTTTCTATACTTGTTCATGTTGAAACATGTATCACTCAAATATGTATGATCATACTTACGAATAATGTTACATGAAGTTGGTTTATCATTTAATTGAAATTCCTATTGTAAGAAATGATAAGAAATAGTAGCTTAATGTTTTTGATAAGTTAACTAGATATATGTATGTAAATTTAATCTATTTTATAATACTAAATGTATTATTGGCATGTGGCTAGAAATTAATTGAGAAATAAGAAATTTGTATGGGTTGAATGTTTCCCTTACTCAAAATATAATGGTTTGTTGAATAATTAATGTTAGAGGAATATATTATTGGTTGTTATATACTTTTATTTACATTAATTCTTTAGTTTTATCAATTATATACACATTGGCTATTTTCCAATATAATCTATTTACATAGATCCAATTATGAGTTGCTGCTATATATTATCTAATAATATGGAGTTGATCGCAAGTCATATCATTTCTCATATTTCAAATAGTGGCATTCATGCTTATTAAATTGGATAACTTGCATACTTAAAAATAAATTGGGCAATGGTGTGGTGACCTTAAGCCATGAGGAAGATAATAACCTTGATTGGTAGCATTTAAACAATTTTCTATGATGCTTTAGTTTTCTCTCCTTTCATGATTGTACTCTCTTTTAGGTAGTGATAAGTTTTTTTGTGTGCTTAAGGAATTTGTTATAAATCCACATGTGTTTTAATCAATATTTGGTTTCTAATTTTATGATTAACAATTTAGACATTATACCTAAGTGACAAATTAATAGCAATCCTTGTTCTCATTCCATAGACATGTGGTAATCAAATGGCAAGATAGTATGTAAAGTTGTCTTTTTCTAGTTGGGTCAAGAAGTAACCCTTAAACCATCCTTAAGGTGGAACCAAAACCTAATGAGGGAAATGAGATACCTATTGAGGGTTAAGGACCTATAAATGGTCCTATACAAAAGATGTTGCATTGTATATGGTGTATGGGAATTATCCATGTACTTGTGTACTGATAAACCCCAAACCCCATAGTTCATCCTTTAGGGAAACTTGATTCCATATAACATCTTTTGTAATTTTTTACCTTGGCTATTTATCATAGATCTCATCTTTTAGTTCTAGTTGCATGTACTTGAGTGCATTGAAGGAACATTGCTTGCATCAACAAGCGAGGCCTTGGGCCATGCACGTAGTCCAAAGCATACCCTTATAATGTAATTCCAAAAAAAAATTGTGGTTATTTCATATGGTATCAGATCCTATGATTTAAAGTTTTAGATGGATTTTGGACACATTGAAATAATTTTTAGCATGTTCTTAAAAAGGCTAGTTGAGATTTTATGTGATTGTGCATACTTTTGTAAAGAGTTATGTTGCATAGTGTATGTTGGGATGGATGAAAATACACATCTTACAAAATGTATATTATTATGAAGGCTTATTTTATTAGCATGTATGTGTATGCCTTGTGATGGTTAAATTCCACCTGTATGTCTATGTTGTCTTGCCAATATTAATTGAAACCTTGTATGATTGTGTGCATACTAAACCATGGTTGGAGTTATATGCCTTGTGTAGACTAATATATGTCTTATATGCATTGATAATTTTATGTTATAACCTTTATAAAGTTACTTAGCCTCTTGGGTGAATTAAATAGTGACTTTTTTATACAAGCATGAAGCGCTATAAATTCTTACATTATGGAATGTGTTTGTGTATAAAAACTGGTAAACTTATGAAATGACCTTGTGATGATTACCCATAGCCTTGTTTGGGTCAACCCTTCCTTAATCAAAATGCATTGGGGAAAGCATCACCTATCAACTACTGACTTATATGGGCAAGTTGATGGGAGATTGGTGGTAACCACTTCACCCTTAGAATAGAGGAAATGATGTTTGATATCTATTATTGACTTGTATGGGCAAGATGTCAATAGATGCTTAAAACATTATGACCTCGAGAAGATTAAGGGTTAGGCTTAAACTTAGAGGGATAAATTGGGAGAGAGTGTTTAATTTACTTGGATAAATCAGTAACACTTGGGATCTCCATTGGAGTAGGAACATCTTGAGTGGAATAAGAGCTTGATCTTATTTATGCATTTGGTCTCTTTTAATTTAGATGGAGAAGCATGTGGCTTCATAACTCCAAATGACTAAAAGTAAATAAATGTGTGGGAATGTTTATTTCCTATTTTGCATCTAGGATGTTCATTTTGATCATGGATATGATTGCATCCATGATGGTTATTATGAGTATGGATGGGTTATTTTCCATTAGGATGTTATGTTAACCATGGATATGTTTTATGTCCATGGGGATGTTTAAGTTGATTCTAACTAAGTTATGCATCCATGAGACTACCTATTTTGAGCTGGGATATATTCTGAAATCCATGAGAATGTTTATTGTGTTATTGGATATGCATTCACCTCATGCCTTGGTTAAGTTCACCCTTTCCCAAAAGTGATGTTGTGTCAAAGTAAGTATCACTATTTAACCTTTGACTTGTTGGATTAAGTCAACTATAAGAATAGTGATATAAGCTTGTTTTTGTAACCATGAGATAATGCCTTAGTGGCCATTGATAGCTTGCATGAATGAGTTATCCAATGATGTTGAGGTATATTACCTTGGGAGGTCTAAGTGTGAAGCTCAAGCATAGAGGGTCTAACAGGTGAGTGTGACTGACTTACTTGGGAAAGTTAGAGAGTTTTTGGGGATCTCTTCTTATTATCAATAGCATGAGCCATCTATCTAATTTGTGGGTGTGGGTGTGTGTGTGTGTGTGTGTGTGTGTGTGTGTGTGTGTGTGTGTGTGTGTGTGTGTGTGTGTGTGTGTGTGTGTGTGTGTGTGTGTGTGTGTGTGTGTGTGTGTGTGTGTGTGTGACTAAGGCATCTTGTTGGTAAAATTCTCAAAAACTCATGGAGATAAGATTTTTTATGGGATTTGTTGGAACACAACCTTCCTAAAAAGAAGGTGATCATAATTTAAGATCTCTAGGACTGATCATGTTGTACTATATTATGGATTTTTGATGTCTTTTAGATGGAATTTAGACATTAGGTGACCTAATGGGAATTATGGACCCTTTTGCTTCACCATCATGTGTGTTTAATTATTGTGATGTGAAGATACATTGGCATAATTATTGAAACACCTAAGTCACGTATGCATGATCCTTTTTGTGTGGTTCCTTCCTATATGTAAAACTATTATGTTTTGTGTAAACCATACATTCCATTGAGTATGCTAAATCATGTAAAATTATATCTTTAATATACTTGTGCATGTAGTTAACCTTGTGGGCTTTCACATACTTGTCTTGATATCAGCACTATTGTATGAGAATTCTATACACATGAATGTATGTTGTTAACTATAAAATGTGAGAATGATGACAAATCACTATGTAAGGGAGTCTCCCACTTCCAAAATTAACCATGTGGACCATATGTTGCTCTATGTTTTTTAGATTGATATATGATTATTTTGTGGTAATATGACTATAAGCCACTCATGTGATGTATTTCCCAAATGAACTAACTTCTTTTGATTAAAATCTACCAAGGTATAATGTTGTGTTATGTGGTTTAATCTTGAATCACTACTCTAGTATTGAGTATTGGTGAAAGTATGAGGTTAAAGGGTAGAGAAGCACTACATTCATAATGTTTAAACTGGGTACATGCCAAAAAGTGGAGTCTTTCATAGATTGAAAACCTACTTTCCCCTTTTCACAAGTAGCCAC